>JGVQ01000297.1:0-267657 GCA_001007845.1 Nigrograna mackinnonii | reverse complement strand
GCCTTGAAGCGCTCGATTGTACATCTGCTCTGCTGCATCTAGCTTAGCCTGGTTCTAGTAGACCAGACCTAGATTGTTGACTGTCCTGAGTGTCTCGATGTGCTCTAGTCCAAGTACCTTCTCCTGGCCTTGAAGCGCTCGATTGTACATCTGCTCTGCTGCATCTAGCTTAGCTTGGTTCCTGTAGAGAATTCCCAACTGATGTAAAGCCCATTCCATCCCGTCTATGTCAACTAAACCCTTTAAAACAAATCCAAAACATCTTGCTGCATGTCCGAGTAGACGCCGCTGAAATGTTGAGGAGTGGCGGACGTCGCTCTTTGGCGCATGTGAACCTATACAATCCAAGGCTACTTTTGCCATCTGAATGTTCCAGTCCTGATTCAAAACGTGCATCGTCCACGAGTGAACGCAGCCATGCATGCTGTAACCCTTGGATGACGTATCGGCTTCCGCTAACCCGTATTCACATAGTAACCTTACTGCGGCAGTGAACTCGAGTTTGTCTTGTGTAAGTTGGCGCAGCCATTCTGGGGCGTTAGAACAACTTTTCAAAAGCTCAAACCAGAGGTCTTGGTTATCAAAATACGCCCACAGCTCGAGGAGATGTACCGACAGCTCGTTCCGCTGCTTGATTTGGTCGAGCGACAGTTGCCATGTCGTATATAGCGCCCGGTCTTCGTATGATTCTAGCTCCGGACTCGTCTGTAACAGCCGAAGCCATCTCTCCTTATAGAGGCAAAGATAATCTGTTAAACTGGTCGCGACCTGACTCAAGTAGGCTCCTGCGGTGGCCAGTGCTAGAGGGAGACCGTCAAGCTCGTTACCAAGCGCCGCAGCATCGTCATCTACAAAATTTAGTACCTTTCCTATTCGGATAGGGTTGAAGAGAGACTACCTTCAGCATTAATATTCCTCCCGGACGAATCCGAGAGAATCCTAAGGCCATCAACCAGGTTCCTAAGCTTTTGTATGGGGATTTGACGGCCAAGCTTTACAGCTGCAAGTCTCGTTGTAATAAGAACTGAACCATGGTAGGCTTCCGGAAGAAAGCGATAGATATCAACCGCAGTGGGGCTGGTGACCCCTGGTAGCTTTGGATTGTCGTAGTTGTCGAAGACCATGAGCCACCGAGTATTCTTTGGCTGATCAAGCCAGCTATTGACCGCTCGCACTACTTTGTCCAGATTCTTCTCTTCGTCGAAACTACCTAGCCCGCTCGATGGGCAGTCTATTGCAATCCTTCTCGCCGCTCTGGCAAAACTCTGCTTGGCCGAGTCTTCGTCTTTGATGTTGACCCAGAAGATGGCAGAGAAGTCTGCCCGATGCCGGACAGCGTATGTGATCGCGAGCTGCGTCTTACCTATACCGCCAAGACCGTGGAGAGTGACTGTCCGACGACCGTCACCGGAGCGAAGGACTTGGTCCATCTGAGCTAGCTCCTCTTCTCTCGCTACGAAGTAGTCAGACTTTGCCACTCCAGAAAGGCTGAAAACGACTGAAAAGGCTTTATTGTCACTCTTTTCTGGCCACGCGTCAACATAAAATAGCTATAGTCTCGCATTGCGCTAGTGATCTACGCACTTACTCTGACTTCGAGCTAGTACAAGTTCATGGGCGGCCTCAACTATCGATTGAACAGCCTCCGCAACAATCTGAAAGTCCTCTTCAGTGGGGCTGCCGAATTTGTTCATGTTGAAGTGCGTCCGTGAGAGGGAATGTTTGCTGGTCGCTTCAGAGAGATCAAGACAACCAGAGCTCTGGGTGACTACAAATCTCTGCAACTAAGGTTAGCTTGGAAGGACATATATGATGCCGATGAGCGTACCGTTCGATCTTTGCGGCCCACAATTCTTCCAACGTTGCTCGATTTGAGCTCATAGAAGCACACCACCTGGGTCTTGTTGGCGTTTCGCCGTATTTTGCCGAACTGGTCGACGAGGTCTTGGAGGAACTCATTTTCCGGCTCTAGAATCTTCAGGATCTCTGGCTGGATATCGTCGTCATGATATTCACTTCGGGCCGCTTCGAGCATCTCTGTCTGGCTCATGCCTTCAGTTCCTCGAAACGGCGTGCCGAAGAAGATCAGGCCAGTCGTCGAAATGAATAGGCCGGGCCAGTCGTCTTCGTAGGTTCGAGCGTCGAGAAGAGCCTGTCCAGCTTCAGCTTGGCACATTTGATGCAACGGAGCCTGCCTACCTTCAGTATGACCAACCCACCAAAGCAATGCGCGATGAAAATAAGCGGTCGGTACGGGAACTCCTAGAAGCCATCTACGAGTCAGCAGTGTTCAGGGACTGATGGCAGGAAGCTCGCACCTTTCTGTTCCGCTTCAGTGCGGAGAGCAGTCGCTGTGCAACTGTGGATGTCCTCTGCCGCATCGCGCCTTCGCCGAACCAATGTGACTGGTATCCGTAACGCATAATGCGTGCGTTTGGAGCCACAGTTGGCAGCATGCTTTCCTCCTCGAGCCAGTTGATCCACCGCTGGTTCTCTCTGGTGCCCGCATTCTTGCACCAGCTGTCGTCGGGATGAGCGCCGAGGCCGTGGACTGCGACGATGCTTGGACGGTCAGCATATGCCGTAAAGGTGAGTGCTGAAGAACAAGCAATCAGAAAAGACGTACTCGATGATCTGCGTTCCCTCCACTGGCGCCTTACGGAGCACCTTCAGACCTATGTCGTCGTCGGTTACGGGCCGGCCCTAGCCCCGCGTTAGTCTAGCCTTGGTGTCGTGAGCCTTTCTGCGCTACCTACCATAGCTGCACTTTGATGCTCGATGCAGTGCGAGTGCGTTAGTTTGAAATGAGGAGATTGATTTGAAAAAGAAGAGGCGTACAGGTAAGGAGATGCGCGGATGTCTGTAGATGTATGCTAGGCTCACCGAGTCAACTTGCTGACCTAAGGCAAGGCTGAGGCTGAGCCAGGCTACGGTATAGGCATAAGGATACGGCCCCATCCTTGAACGAGACTGAACCGCATCCACGCTGCTTCTCGTCGCCAGGCATGTTGCCGTTTTCTAAAGAGCGCCAACTCGTTCACGATCTTGAGCCTAGAGATGGAGCACCGACAGTTACCACCTTACCAGGCTACCCCTCGGTTATGTTGAGCAAGCTCCCTGAATTAATACGACTTCTCGAGAAGGAGTTCTAGTGCAATGACCTGGAGACGATAGCGCCGCGTCTCTGGATCATGACCACTTTTTCCAGCGCCAACATCAACCCGTTGCACCGCCAGCGGGTCAAAGGTCGAGAGCTTATCGTCACTGAGGAAGCACGACTGCACTTAGTTTGGATCCACAACCGTATCTTCATCAAACCTCTGCCGCGGTATCTGCTATCGCAGGCGTTCTGGACAACGTATCTAGTAAAGGGCTCACACCAGCAAGACGACCATCAGCGCGACGTCTACAGGGCTGCGACTGGGTTTCTGCGCACCTATCGATACCTCATCCAGCACGAATCCGACTTCCGCATCGCCCAGCAGGAGCAATTCTGTCTTATCCCTGAGGATGTAGACTGGCCATCCTTCTGTCGGTTTGTCTTGGAGCTTAGCTCTATCGGAGATGCAGCTGTGTCGAGACGATACTGCTATGGCGAACTAAGACTGACACGGCTCAACTTCTATGCCCCGCTACTTCTCCGCAAGTTTCACTTTGAGCAGGTACATGGACAGTATGGCGATTTCTTTAGCCGGCTCTATGGACCTATTCTCTTCGCATTCGCCGTGGTTTCTACGATCCTGAGCTCGATGCAGGTTGCGCTTACGGCTGAGCAGGTGGAGGCTGCTCACTGGGAATCAGTGCGATCCGTGTGTTGGTATTTCAGCATAGTCAGCCTCGTAGGAGCAGCGATTATCTCTTCGTGGTTTATATTCCTGTGGCTATGGATATTCTTGGACGAATGGATCTACACGGTGAGGCAAAAGTTACAGAAGAAGCGAGAAGCCCTTGTGACATCGTCATCATCATGCTAGACGGGCATTTTCTTTTAGATTAATTAAATTCTAGCCAGTAGGTTAACGTATAGTTGTTGAAAACCACACGATATTATAATGCTCAAGGTGGCGTTTCAAGCCTTCACCCTTATATAAAACTGCAGTAGTTAGAAGAAGAGCTTATGAAAACGTCGGTTACTTAGATTAGTGGTGGCTGATCAGATGCCGGTGGCGACAAGGCTGGAGCATAGGAAGCACCTCTATGTACTTCTGTAGCCCAGGCAGCTGCGTGGCGAAAACACAGACGAAATCAGCGACACATCTGCACATTGATGGCCGACCCGCACCAGCCCTGACCTTGCGAGGTGGCGAATGCTGTGTGATCGCAAGGCTGCGAGGCTTACATTGGTTCGCTGCACCATTTAAAGCTAATAGCTAACAAGCTTGGCAGTCTAAATAACATAAGTAAAATAACACTTGATCGTGTAACTAGTCTAGCCTAAGTTAGAAGCTGTTCTGTTCAAAAGTACCGACTAGGGGTGTCCGAGATCGCACGAATCCGCGCACCACGCCAGCCTCATGCTGATAAGGGCTTTATACTCTCGAAGCTTCTTTTTTAGGTACAGAAGTAACTATGTGTAGTAAACTAGAAAGCTAAAGCTTCGTTGTAATAGTATACTAGAATGACATAATTTTACTATGAAGAAAGGCTTTGCGTGCCTCGGCGAAAAGGAGGGCATGCAATTATTCTCTTTAGACTAAACAGTGCGCAGGATGTCTTAAGAAGATATAAGAATTATTCCGTGAGATATATAACAAATATTGGCTATCCTTATAGAGATGTTGTTGTTTAAAGTCAAAGTACCCCTGCTTTGTCACGTCACACCGTGCGTCTCGCGACGTGGGGATTGACCTTAGAGAGTTTCTTAAAGTCGACCAACACACGAACACCACAGAATCACATACCAAAACCACACAAATTATCATATAAAATCTTTTTCATTCAGACATGACATTTTTTCAGCCGTCCAAACTATATATGCCACAAAAAGAAGTCCCAACAAGGGCTAAATCCGATCCACCGAAAAAAGCGGACCCGGATCAAGAACGTATATATATACCACAAAAGTAAAATGCTAAAAAGAGTTATTTACATCGAGAATAGAAATCTTTCGTTTGGTTCCAGGATCTGTAAAATGAAGAATCAAGGACCAGGAGAACACCGGTGAGGAGGTGAGGAGGGAGAGGTGTTATGCAATGAGATATGCTAGGATATAAGGAAGGCGCTTAGAATTGGCGGGCATGGCGGCGGGCTACACCGCTGCTCTTGCCAACCTTCTGGAGCCACTGGATGAAAGTCTCGAGGGTGAAAGTCTCGGGGAGGTTGCCGTTGGAGGGCTCCTCCTCCTCACCCTCGCCGTTGTCAGCATCGTCACCACCGGTGGGGAGAGGGGTTGCTGGCTGAGTAGCAGAGGGAGTCTCAACAGCGACAGAGGATGCGGTCGGGGCAGATGTGGCGAGGGTGGTAGCAGGGGCGGATTCGGCGGGCTTAGTAGCGGATGGGCCAGTAGCGGATGGCACAGGGCTGGTTGCGGTGCCGTTTCCTGGGTTGGTGGGAGTGTTTCCACCGTTGCCGCCGGAGCCAAAGAGAGCTGGGCCGGGGATCTCGTAGCTGGTGATCTCGGTGTAAGGGTTGAAGAGGATACCGGCGTCGTCGGCGCTGTAGAGCTCGGTACCAAGAACACCCTCAGGAGACTCGGATCCAGAGCCAGTGACCTCAATGTTGACACACTGGGGGTAGTTCTGGGCTCCGTTGGTCTCGCCAGCTGCGTGGAGGGCGATGATCTCGTGGCGGAAGACATACTTGCCAGCGGCAAGGTCAGATGGAACAGTGACAGACCATGTGTTGTTATTGCTGATCATCTCGATGGCGGCCCATGACTTGGAGCTGACATCGTAACCAGCCTCGTCAATCTTGACCCACTTGAGGGAGTCCTTGTCGGCATCGGCCCAGTCGCCAGAGACAGGGGCAACATAGGTGATGACGGGACCAATGTGAGATTCGGGCCACTCAGTCCAGTGGAAGTCGACGGTTCCACCAGCAGCGACGGTGGCACCCTCAGAAGCAGGCTTGGAGTTCTTGTGGCAGTTGATGTCCGACTCGCCGAAGCTGTTTGGCTCGACAAAGCCGTTGTCGAGGTTCTCAGCATACCAACCGTAGTGAGTTGGGGGAGTCTGGCCATTCTGCTCCATGTAGTAATAGTCGAGGAGGAAACCCTGGTTGAACTTGCCATCGGTGGTGAATCCGGTGACAGTGCCGTGGGCAAGGGCAGTAGAGGCGAAAGCGCCTAGGATAGCGGCCTTGGTAGCGAAAGACATTGCGATGGATGAAGTGTTTCGGTGGTTGAAAGATGTAACTTTGTTCGATGAAGTGAATGAGGTTGTCAAATGAATGTCTGGTCCAGCTTCACACAGTGAAGTGACGAATGAACGAATGTGCGAGGAAAGAATGAACTGGTTGGAAACCAAAGAGAGAACTCAAAGCCTTGTGGTGAGGATGATTCCTGGAGGATGGCAGGTCCAGCCTATTTATCTGCCAGCGTGCACAAAAACCATCCCGCCGTATCCGGGTCCAGGTACCCTAGTGGCACTCGACGCTGTGTCAAGATTGCACGCCACCGCTGTGATGGTTTGACGAATTCGATGGAGTTTTCGAGGTCCTTGGCAACATGGCTGCTTTGGTCCTTGTCCGATATGAAAGGGGGCAGCTGGGCGTTCCGAGCCTTTGGCTCCACGATCTTGACTTTGCCGCACAGGCGACAAACAAAACACTCTCCCCACAGCATTCCCAAAGTTACTGCTAGGCAGGAGCATGAATACGCTTTGATAAGGACGCAAGGACTCTAAGATAGGTGCATTGGGCACTCGGGAGACAGCTAACGCTCTGATGAAACGCTAAACCCCAGCACCCTACGCAAAATCTAATAGGACACAACCGCCGCCAAGATGTTTCGTTCTTTCGTTTATATGACGCCTAGACTATAGCATTGTGAGAGGCGTCCAAGTGCAATGTCATGGTTCGCTCGTGCGAGATGGTGTGATTTGACTGTGTTGGCATTTCCTGTACAGCAGGAGGCGTTGGTTATGCGAGAATCGTTGGATGTCGTCAGAAGATGTTTTTCGGAATAATGACATTCCTGGAGAATAATGAAATCATACGTTATACAAAGATTTCCCAGTGCGCGGCGGTCTCCGGATTCTTTGCTCTACCTGGACTCCCTTTCGAGTATCTTCGTACAAAATCCCATGGAACGGCATAGAAGAAAGCGCCATGACTCTTCCAAAGCGCACGGTGAATTCGACTCTCAGCCTCGAATGGGTCTACAGACTAAACGTCTGGCGTGCCCATCGCTGATTGGAGGAAATACAACCGTTTCATCTAAAAACCGGCGGGCCCCCGTGAAACGACTGGGCTGAAAAATCCCGACCCGAGCCCGAGGGTGTCCACCTCGCGTAGAGCTCTTCGAACCTGGCCCGCGGGCGCCCTGCCCTTGCTAAGATGAACAGAGGGAACTTGTGGGAACCTGGTGTCAATGCAATCATCTAGGCAAAACGGCCCTAACACGCCTCTCTCTGCGTAGACTGGTGCGATGCCGCTATTGAAAGCGTCGGCATCTCGAGGCGAGAAATTGTTTGTGGATCGCGAGGCCGCTGTGGGCGTATTCTCTTTTGGCTGCGCTGTCCATGATTCGAAAACTTTCATCAACCTCTGAATCATCGATTTCTCGGCGGCTCGAAGGAATTTTGAGGCTGTCGTAAGCAATAAAGTAGTGTCTTAGCAGGGAAAGGAGAAGATGGGTACCGTCGTCGTGCGCTGTACGTACACTCTCTGGAAAGTTTTCCTCCAGATTTCAAGCCTGGCACTGAGAGACGAGGGACGACGCGGATTTATGGTATTTCCTTAATGCTCAAACCTGCTCAAAGACACTCAAATCTACTGTCCGTGACTAATATAGCTGGGCTAACTCGATAGAAGAGCTTTTGATTGTAGGTGGACCACGCTCCTCTGAAGCCGTGAACGTACTGTACGAGCGCCTTTAGATGCATCTAGACGATTCTCCTCAGCGTCCAAAATATCTCAACTCGAAATACCTAGCTATCAAATATCCGACAAATGCGAACAAAAATGCAAGCTCGAACCCAACATCGCCCCCGAACGGAGCTTCACCAGCATGAAGCGCAATCGGGCCAACGTACCACACCTGAGACATGCCGGTTATCATTCCAGCAACACCACAACAGAAGCCGAAGACTGCAGCAAAACCAGGCGGAAGTTTAGAAGGCTCGTCGTAGTTCGATGGCTCGTAGGCTATCATTGAACGCTTGTAGACAAAGTGTTCGGAGAGCGAGACACCTTCGTATATAGCAAGCCAGTATCCTTTCCAACGTCAATACTCCCTATATAATCCGATGTCAAGGACGATAACTTACCGATGAAGTTCATGAAATTCTCCAGAACTGCTTCGAAATGATCGTACCCCGGAATCGCGATTGCAATATACGTTGCTGTTCCCACCATAGTCCAAACATATCTCGGCACACTCTGTGTCCAACGTCCAAAAACTTGCATCGTCAGTCCGATGGAATAGATGTTCGGACAATTGTTGGCGACGACACTGAGTGCAAGAATTACAAGGCAGAACTTGCCGAACCCAGAACCAACGGCCGGAAACAAGACCGCAGCAAGTACCCCACCCGTCTTGGATAACTCGTAGCCTTCATTGTAGCGATTATTGCCGTCGTTTATCGTGGTTGCTGTCATGACTGCTATACCCAGCGTCTGAGCGAACATAAGCGGGATCATGAGACCGATCCAGGTTGCTGCAAAGATCTTTTTCCTAGATTGAGTTGAAGGCTGATAGACCGTATAGTCCGCAGAGTAACTGGCCCACCCTGTGGCATATCCGTAAATCACGCTTCCAAAGGAAAGTACCGAGCCAAGTTCCGAGGTTCCAGCGCCCATTGGGAGATTGACAAAGTCTCCAGAATGAGCAAACGATCCAAGGACGATGAGAAGAACGATGAAGGTAGGGATCCAGGACCAGAACTCGTACGCATGCACGACCTTGTATCCGAAGAAGGTCACAACAAGTGTGCATACAGCGACTATTATAATGCCCGCGAAACCAGGAACATTGGTGTTCACAGTATGAACGAGCTCGCCCCCAACAATGGCATTCACGCTCGACCAACCGATACAAGCCAGAGCATTGAATATCGCAACTGCGATCGAAAATCAGCCCGGGATCTCAAACACATGCACGTATCAAAACTCACAAATTTTAACCCCATACCACCCAAACCAAAACCTCGACAACACCATCTGCCTTAGTCCAAATCTCGCCCCAAACGTCGAAAAATAACAAACCGGCATAACACCCAGCAGATTAAAAAACAAACACGTTAAGAACGCATCCACGAAACCCAAGAAGAAAACCCTCTGCGCTAACAATCCAAGCGCAAATGACGACACTGTCATATTCGCTGAAAGCCACTATACGTACAACAAGTCAATCAGCATCGTACAGTATGTCCCCAAAAGTAAGATATTAGATGATTGAGACATACCATAGTCCCAACATTTAGCAACGAAGTATCATTCCTTTCATCCTCAGGCACTCTTTCAATACCCCTCTGCTCAACGTGCAATTTCCCGGCTAGTCGTTGTAGCTTTGCATACGTCGAGTTTCCGTATTCGAAACTTTCGCCTGGGACGGCATGGGTTTCGTCTGCGAATGAATGCGCTCTGATGCCGCTGCCTTTTTCTATATCTTGAAGCTGTTTTGAGGGCGCCATTGGTGGTTGGAAGGGTGGTTTTGACTGTGATGAGAATTCGTGCTATATGCTGGATACTGTTGCGTGATGAGTGGGTATACCATGCGCCCGCGATATTCCGCAGGTAGTGGAATTCGTAGCAGAGATAAGCTAGCTGCAGCAAGTGACAGATCTGGCAGCGCAGGTACACAAGGCAAACATCAATCGGTTCCTAGCATGCGACAGTCAGTCCTTCGTTAGGATGCATATACCCTGGAGAGGGAGCACGCTCGGTTTTATTCTTTCCTGCCAGACAAGACAGGCTCCATGCACAAAGTCGATCGCTACTCAGATCCCTGATAAGAGAGATTCGGCATCGGCGTCGATCGAGTAAGTACAACGTCGGCGGCGCCACTGGAACCGCAATAGCTAGCACCACAGCTGTTGGAACCTCGAAATATTACCTTACACTCTAGTAGTTCAAGAATACATATACCGCGTACAAACCACCCGCCAGCCAGAGAAATATCATATACACACCTATTCTATCGACCTCGACCCCGAATACCCTGGTGTTGTGCAATGCGGGGCATGTCACTACTCGCTATCTCGCCTCGGCCGCAGGGATGGGTGCATGTAACCTATCTCTCACCAACCAACCCTGATAACCCCCTCCCCTCTCCCCTCCCTTCCCCAGCTTTAACGTTCCACAACAGACACGCACTTCCTTTTCCCATCCCTCATATCCAAATCGTCGAAATCCAGCGACATGTCACACGTTGGCGAATCTTGCGCAACGATTTCTCATGCCTACCCACCTACCCGCCTACCTAAGTATATATGATCGCGAACCGGTAGTCTATCCAGAGATTAGGATGAGACGAAAATTACCAATTTCGCGCTGAATATCTAATCACCACATTTCCGTAAATCACCTAACGAGATAAGAAAACGAGTTATCAACCAATCACGATGCTGAGATCCAGACTCTGCTGCCGCTTTACGGTTTTGGGATAGTTGATTGGAAGGTGGGGATCTTGGACCGGGGGTGATGTCTGGTAGACAGATTGGGGAATTTTGGGAGGGGTTGATTTGTAGGGTTTTGTAGGTTGGTGTAGGTAATCTGTAAAGCTAGATCTAAGCATGGCGTTTGAATAAACTTACTCACATATACATCACAGATGGCTCCGAGAGTTTGGTTATTGTACTTGTAGTTTGATAGGACCAGATTCACAATGATTCAAGGAATATGTATGTACAGATCGACTCAAGTCTCACGCTTTCGACGTTCTCACAACAATTCAAGCCAACAAAACAACATCCCCAGCTCGCCCTCACAACTTCGAAATATCCATCACAGTAACTGTAACCTTATTCGTCGTACTCGGCGGCAGCTTGCCGGCCCCCATAATCAATAACTTAGTCTGATCCTTCAGCACCCTCAAATGCCTCGTATAACTCGCGGGCTCCTGTGTGCCAATCTTCCTCCACGAGCCCTCACCCAGTGCCGTATTGATAAAAATATCAGTCCGGCCATTAGCACTCATAATCAAAGTCCCATTCGCACCACCAACAGAACTCCAGACTACGTATGGGGAGCTTGTGGGAACCGTTCCATCAGTTGTCTTGAGCAAGATACCCGTCGCAGGACCAAATTTCTCCGGATCCGAGACGATTTTGTAATATACTGGGAACGAGTAACCGGATCCCCCGGCACCAGGTCCACCACCATATTCATATGCCATCATAAACTTCCCATTCGGCAGCTTGACAACCGTAGGCATACCCGGTCGATCTCCATACTTTGGATACGCAACATCGTCAACAACGGGACCCCATGTCTTTCCATCGGTAGATGTTTGATGCACCATCTTCTGCCCATGCGTCGCGTTATCCCGTTGATCAGAGTAATAACAAATCAGTTTCTTCTCATGCAACATCAAAAACGGCTCCCAAACAGGCGTCAGCCCATTCGTAGGCTTCGCAACTCCACCCGCAGCAATATGCGATACGAAATTCCACGTCACGCCGCTATCTGGACTAGCATATAATTCAATCTGCGTCTGGGATAAATCTGTAGGAATCGCAGAGCCGGAAAGTAGAACAGTCCCCCTTGGAAATTCGCCAAAGTCCTCGGGTAGCACGTAGAGGAAGGGTTGGTATCGTAATCCCCATTTCTTGACTTGGTCGGTTACTTTGGAGATTTCTTTCCAGGTGTATCCGCCGTCTGTGGACCGGTAGATGGGGAAGTAGACTAAGGGGGGTTCTGGACTGTAGTTTTCCCAGGTTGCGAGTATGTCGCCGTTTTCGAGTTGTGCGGTGCGGGCGTAGAGGACGCGGGGGTCGGTGTAAGTTGATGGTGGTGTGAAGATTGTGACTTTGTTGAAGGTTTCTGGTGCTTTGGTTTGGGGGATTGCGGATGCCAGTGGCAGAAATGCGACGAGGTGGGCGAGGAACTTCATCTTGCAAACCAGCCCAAATCTTCAAAATACAGATCGAAGATTTCCAGAGACAATCAAAAAAAAGTCGGGAGTACAAGAAGAGATATTACATATTTGACGAGCAAGTCAATTACCTGGTATCCTCGGCTGCTCGCCCCAGGGACCAGCCGGTGGTTCTGCGAATGATTTGCGATATTGCGGGGAAATCTAACATCGGAGGAATTATGCGCATCGGTATAGCTGGATTTGGTGGGGCTGAGGTAGCAACAATACCCCGAGGATCCGTGCTATAGTGCATTAGAGTTTTGCCGGCTTGGAAAATACAGCAATTGGGCCGAGCGGCGAAGGGTATGAATGGAGAATGGTTTGGGATGGTCGTGATGTGGGACGTCATGAGTAGGGAAATGTAGCTGAGAAGGTGGTGTTCTCCGAGTAGTGCTGTGAGTCTAGGCAAGGGGACAAGGGATATGTACGGTAGACATGGCGGAGATGGCGTACATGGAGAATTGGATTGGTGGAAACCCACGTGGGCCATCTTGAATCTGCCCGATAAGTGTACCATTCCATTGCATTTTCCACCAACGTCAATTCCAATCAAGGATGTCGTGCGGAGTTGAATATACACCTATCTTGAACCCGGTTTTGGATGTTTTCATGCCTGGTTAATGGGCGATCCGAGTCGGACCCTTTGCCAGCGTCCTGTCCAGGCCCATTCTTTTCTTGGTTTCTGGGAGTTCTCATGCCATCCAAAATTCTCACCTCTCGTCTTATAATTGCAACGACAACTCGAACACTTCTGGTGCTCCTGGCTGGCACGCCTGGCTATTTGGACTACTTCTTCGAGTTAGACGCGGATGTCATAATGAGCATCATAGTTCGCCTTTCTATCTATGGCACCTGATGATATAAGTGATGGGATCGCATGACGGAACTTCTTCCTCGAGGTTGATCGACAAAAATGAAGCTCTCCTAGATACTATCTGAGAATGGCGATGGCAAGCTTTAATCATGTTGCTAAGCCAAGATCTTTACCAGGAAACATATTGGGGATGTCGCTCAATTGTACGGCAGGCTTCAAAAGCGAACAGGCTCCATTCAAGACTTGAACGATCATTATGACAGGACAACAGATGATGTAGATGCAAGCTCGACGGGCCGCGCATCACCCCCACACGCCCCAGCACGCGAAGGATGCACAATCCAACGCCATCACATGCCCTCGAACCAATCAGAGAGGCAGGGGGCCAATCTCAACGACGCCCCGCATCAGTCTCTTGAACTCTTGTGGCAGTGCACCGCATCTTGCTCACACACCACAGCTCTCCGCTGCAGCCTGGTCAATAAGAAGCATGATGCGCGCTCAGCCAGGCACACCTGAGTCTCTTCTCAGGCACTTGCTTCCATTGCGGCGTCGTGCAGCAAGCAAGTCAGAATGGTGAGTACCCTCCCTACTGTCAATTGCACATAGTCCTCGCAAGGCTGCGTACAATGTATGATACCAGTAACTGATGTTCTTCTGCCAGGCATCCTCCATAGCTGCTCCTGTGCCACAGCCGTACACCACTGGCTCGTTGGCTAAAGGAGATCCTGCAACCCTCCGGTTGCATGAAGACGACCGTTCCACCCCGCTGCCGCAATACGAAAAGTCGCGATCCGTTCCCTTCAGTCTCACCTTACAAGAAGATAAAAGCAATCCAGGACAATTTCAGTTGGTTGTTAATGTCGAGGCTGAAAAACAGGAGAAGGCGGACGTTCGGGCGCAATCCACACCGGTACAGAAACTTCATGGAAACGTACAACCACCTCCAAGCCTAGGCTATAACGTTTCCCCACTCTACCAAACCCAAAAGTCGAGTCCTCCTAGAAGTCCGCAACAAGAAAAGGGATGGTCGGACTTGGATGCTATTCCTCCTGACTTTCTTCAGAAAGTCGTACCCGATTGGGAAGTAACGTTCCAAAGAAAAGATTCCACAGCATCGACGCAATCACGCAAGCTGGCAGACATAAAAGCAAGGATCAAGAAGAGTGGTAGGGGCTTCATCGTCAGACTTCTAAAAGGATCAAGCACCGATGGCAACGAAATTGCTGAAGTTCAGCTCGGTGACAATAGCATTGGGGATACCACAGCAGTTCACGAACTTGACTCGTCCCCGATCCCAATCGAACTAGATGCCTCCACCCACACCAGTGGTCCAATTCCTTCAAACAATGAGGCTACTCTGGAGAATCCCAATGTTGCCGAGATTGGTACCTCGAGTGAGCCTGGGGTGCAGAAGTTTGCACCGCCAGCACCATCTGCCCGTCTACCTTCCATCCCCCATTGGTTGAACAATTCCAGCACCATTAGCCCGCCAAGGCATTCTATGGTATCTGAAGAAGGCTTCAGTGATGCTGAAACGTTGACGCACGACTTTCGATCACTAGGATATCGCAGCGACGACGAGCAGACGGACTTCGAACGTATGTCAAGCTTGAATTCGGCTGTCCCTACCAGGACTGTTTCCACGTCGAGCATCGTCAAGACACCTACTCGAGGACTTTCTGTCGTCGGCCAAGTCCATAGGGTAAGAAAGGGCGATCGAAGTCGTCTGGCGAACTCAAAAGGCAAAGCTGCCCGATTTGATCTCAATAGATCCGATGCCAGGAAATCTTTCAAGCGTCATTCCCCTCGAAATTCCAATCTCGACGTTGCTCTCGGATCGCAAGTGGCGGATACCGGTACCCTTGCTTTACAACCTCGCCCGTTCCTAGTCGCGCCCAGTCAACCTCACACCCAATCTCAGTCAGACATTGCGGAGGAGGGAGACCCAATAGAAAGACTATCCTCGCACTCATCCACAGATGATTTGTTGAAACCAACGAAGCCAAAAACTCGCCTGAGGGTGGAAACTGGGGTTCCACGGACTAAGTCTCCAAATACATCGCCTGTGAATAGAAAGAAGCGCCCGTCGCGCAACCAGAAACATGCATCCTTCTCTACCTCTGTCCAATACAATCCCGATGCACCGATGCCAGAATCTTCGACATCCGAAATTGCACCTGATGAACTGCGCCAACGCCTGGAGCACGTCTTCGGAGACGCGAGTACTGCCGTTGAATCTAGCCATGGAAAAGCCTCGCCTGCAGCCCAAGCTGAAAGCACCTTCGAGGATGAACATATAGGAGAAATACCTCTTCCGCATGGATTGGAGATCAGAAGCGCACCTATGACCACAAGACATCCTGCTATCACACTCAGCATATTAGCACTTGGGGGCTTATTTGACAAATGCCTTGAAGGCCTCCAAAGCCTACGCGAAGCCCTCGGCAACGAACCACCAGTGCCGTCTGGGCATGTTCGTGTTCGTTGGACCTGTTCCTGTGGTGATTCGCTATATGACGACTTTGTCGAGAGACGGCCAGGTGCCGCGCGGCTTCTTGAAGCATTCCTCAACCGTCCGCGTACACATGCACCATCAAGCCCGTCTGGCAGGACGAGCACCTCTTCCACAATGTCGTCGGTCTTCGATTCCGTGAGCAGAGCCTCAACACTCGCTACACCAATATCCACCTACGGTGGATCCTCATGGGCGAAAGGAGGAGATAGTTCCAGATACAGCCCAACTCGATTACGGAGTAACAATCCGTTTAGTGTACGAGTGGGTACCTATCACGAGGAACAGTGGCTTCTTACCTGTGCGAATGAAGGTCGTGGCACACCTAAGATTGTTCATATCGATGTTAACGCTGGGAGGATAAAGAGTGACAAGGATCTAGCGCTTGCGCTGAGAGAACATTATGAGCAATTGAATCGGAAATGGCTTAAATGGGCGAGGCTTCGTGGGTTGACGACTATTGAATTCGTGCAGGTGTGTCATTCGATTTCTTACTTCTTTAGAGTTTGACAGTGCTTCGTCAAACAGCCACCGCTCATGTTTCCAAAGCACCATGCACGAATACTGTTTATTTCAGAGCGAGCACTAATAAGACATACAGTTCGAAGTCCACCGAAATCGCTTCGCCGACATCCGAGCTTCACCCTCAATGCCACCCAAGTCATCAACATCCTCATCCAACGAGAAATCTCCTTCCCCCCATCCATACTCCTTCGAACCCGTCGACCTAATCCCACCAGTCGGAAGCACCTACCTCCTCCACCTATTCAAGCACCCCAACGACTACGAAAGCGAACTAATCACATACCTTCGTTCACCAAAACGTCGTGAGCGACTCGAGTTCGGTATGGGCTGGGGCATCAATCTCAAAGAAGGGTTCCTAGCACAGAAAGTCTGGACGTGTGTCATGATGGGGTTTGGAGCTGGGAGTGGCGTGTTTGCGGTTTTGTGGACGCTGAAGAAGGGCGATGTGCAGGGTGCTTTTGGAGTTGCTGGGTGGGTTGTTACGTTAGCGGGATTGTTGCTTGGGGGGCTTCAGTCTTGGTTGGAATAGTATAGCCATGGTTAATATGACCATCTGTGCAATGTAATATATCTCATCCCAAAATATAAAGAGACTTGAAACCAATTCTTTCATACCATTAGACGACACGATGGAATGGATATAAAGAAAATGTATTTTGTTGCACGAAATCAACGCCGCTTCACTTCAGCCCCTAACTCCCATGCCAACTCCCATCCCCACCCCCTACATAACATAAATGCTAATTCATGACTCCTACTCGAACCAAACACCCCTAATTCCCCCTATGAACAGCACTCTGAGCACACCACCTACAATACTTATGATCGCATGCCGGACATGGAGAACCGTAGTATTTGCCATCGATTTCTGTTCGGCCTTTTATTCCGCTCCTCAGCATCTCCATTCTCCCCTCGCTTTTAGTTTCCGCGGCGGTCGGCGGATAGGGAGGGGAAAGGGGGAAAGGACGAGAAGGAAGACTTACACTCACAGCATATCCAATATAAAGGCCTACGGAGGAAGTTTTCAAATTCTGGGTTTGGGGGAATGGGGAACATTTTTCTGTGTAATTATGTAGTTTTTTTTTTTTGGTGATGAGGGGTGGGGAGTTTATGCTCTGGGTTCTCTTGTTTTTAAAAGAGTTTGTGGTGGAGGATTATGAGGTTTTAAGGTGTGCGTTTGAGGTTTGAAATTTGGGCATGGGGTTTTATGCTGGGGATGTGTAACGGTTTTGGTGAATTTGGGGGTGAGGATGAGGAGGGGTGGATGAGGAGGGGTGGATAGTGGAAGGGAGACAAGGGGGAAGTGGATTTCGGCGGGTCAATGGGGGTAACCTGTGAATTAGTGATGAGCAAGTAGGAGTTATTTAGTGATGTGTGATGAAGATGATGAGTATAGGAGTTACTTGGTGATGTGAGGAATTAGTGACGGGAACATAGAAGTCACGTAGTGATGTGTGAATTAGAGATGAGCAAGCGGGAGGGACTCGGTGATGCGTGGGATGGGTAACGAGCAAATGAGAGTTACGCAGTGGAATTTGTGATGAGTAAATAGGATTCACCTACTGATGTTTAGAAATTGCGATGATGTTTTGAGTCATAATTTCCTAAGAATGCGGGCGCAGGGGTTGTGTTGTTTTAAGCGTGACGGATTTGGTATTCCAAAGGGAGTGTGAAGACATTACCTTATGGTAATTCATTGATAGAAAGTGGTTCCTCTTTGGGGACAAATGGCGGCGTCCATCGTCTACAAGTACAAGACAGCTAATACTCGTACTCGTAATCTTTGATTAAGTACCTGACCAGTTTAAAGGCTTCCAGTCATGCTCATAGTTCTTTCAGAATCTAAGACCTAGTCACGCTACGAATAATTCAACATGGAGCGACGCATACACACTTCCAGTGACGTGTCTTCCTAATATATAAATCTCTTACCACAAAGTCTCTATCAATCAAAAACCACTTTCAAAGTTATCCCCACAAGCTCTTTTTTTCAATCGAAAGCCCAATATTAAAGCTATACCCCAAGGTCTCTATCAATCATAAACCCAATCTCAAAGCTATACAATACTTTGCAGTATCAAAACAGTCTCGGTCGATCGATCATCACGACACCCTCGACATACACGAACATTCATCAAAGTTCGAAATGGCCCCAACAAACTACACTACTACGCAACTGGTCGATTACATTCGGCCAGGTAAATGGTGGGAGTGCTGCGATTGTAGGTCGCCCCTGTTACAACGCCTATTTTTAGGAGAGTCGAACTAACGCAGTGCATGTAGGCGGTGACGTTCACTTGAGCGAGGAGACTCTTACATGTGGGTGTGGTCACAAGTTCTGCAGGAACTGTCCATCAACCTGTAAAGAGTAGAATGTACTTTCAGGCATTCTCGATCATGGGGTTAAAATAAAGGAGATTGGTGGTTGGATGAACGAGGCATTGTCTGTCCTTATGACTTTTGCGAGATGCGATTCTTTTCCAGTGTATTTAGTGGAGTGATAAAAAGCCTAACCCGTCAATATTGGGTAATTGTGCTCTCATAGTAAAATGTAGATCGAAATGTGGAACGGTGAAGATGCCATGCCTAGCTCCTGAAAGTACATTTCTGTGATAAACTCCACGTCCGTTTTCAGCGCTTCCGTACTTCGCACCGGACTAGGCATTTATACGTACATGCGGACTACGTACGAAGAGGGTTACTTCATGCGAAATACGTACGGAAGTACACTTACTGGTTAAAAAGAGAAATATCTAAGCTTATTATCGTCTACAGTAAGGGGTGAACGCCCATAAGGGTACACAAATATACTCATATTAACCTATATATAAGTAGGCTTAGTCGAAATTATAGTGTACCTAGCGCACACGCATCATATAGTACGTGTACAGTAGGACACTCACAGTAGTACCTATAATTGTATCGACTGAGTCCAGCCATTCCCGTACACTTGATCTTTACGCTCTGATCTCTGATGATATTCCCCTTGAACCTAGAATTCGAAGATTTAGTCGGCGAGATCTATATCATTGCATTTCTCGCAGTTATACTTCCAGAAGACCACTGAAAGATGGTATTTTCCTTATAGTTCACGAAGTAAAATCGGTTGTAGCTAACTAATTGCCAAGTTTTTGCGTAGCTCTTTCTCGTTCGACAATCGAATGATGGGGTGCGAGAAGAACTTGCTGGCAAAAGCAGTATACATAAACACCTCTAGCAATGCAATACACAACTTGGCTAGACACCGACAGCAGAATATTAGATCTACCTTTGTCATTTCATAGAATTCTTACCGAGTCCGTAGAGCGTGTTGTCAATGCCTAGAATTGGCGGGGGCAATTTTCAGTGCGTCTATGCATCGGGACCTGTGAGACAGAGCAGGGTGGCTTGCTCAACGTACGTAATACACGATAAACGTTTTCCTTACAAGTTATTCTTTTAGCATAAAATAAGCGAAAGTTCTTGCAATAGTCGCCGGCTGCGTAAACCCACAACCCCATCCCCCATCCCACCATATTCCAGGGGCTCTACAAATACGCCGCATTGCGCTACGGCCTTCTCGGGGATGCATTTAACCTAAGTAAAGTCTTGGGCTTGATGCAGACCCTCCTATATCAAATAGGGTCTTAGTAACAATAGTCTCTTTAGGGCCCTGAAGATACTGTACTTGGGATCTGAGGCCATGTTCCTAGGATCACACCGTCGAGTAGGATAGGCTAGTAGTATATGTTTCAGCCTGAAGCGTACGGACCAAGTCTTAAATATATCGGTGACAATTCTTTGTACCACACCATATTTGGAGGACGAGTGTATGTGCGCTGATGGTTATTAGCTGTCCCATCGCAAGGGAATCTGGGTAATATCACAGATGCTGGATTAAGTCTCTAAGATGCCATTTAACGTGTGTTCAAAGGCCTCGATGATCATAATCCACTCCATCTACTGCTTGTATTGCCAGGGCTTATACGACCAAGGCGTTGGACGCCTTCCATCACCAGTCAGCCGCTGCATTGGCCTTTATTGTACGAAACGTTGATTGATTTTGTTTCAAAAGTAATTCTGGAGCTATCTGATTGGACACCTCTCTACAGTTTGTACACTTCCATTGTGGTGAGACTTTAACCAAGAGGACACAACACAGCGCCCCTTGATATTACGAAATACAGTGGCAACTATAGCTTCCAGTATGAGGCCAGTAGTACATCTATCCTTCTGGTCAGCCATAAGCACCGTGTTTTCTAAAGCATGTTTTCACCCATGAGTGGAAATACAAGGTAGGCCACAAGGGCCTGTCTACCACCCTATGTATTACACAGGGCTTGTTAGGTAGACGATTTTCTTGAGTTATATGACGTTAGAATCAATTTGCCATCGACCACTTTGTGGTGGGGGTAACCTATTCCATGCTTGGCTCAACAGCCATTGACGGTATCGTGTTTCCACATGTAAGTGAGAATGTGCAGTAGGAAAAGCGTGCGGTAGCGACTCAGGGATTCGTCTGTGCATGGAATACCTATGGAAAACTCTAGAGGCTTAGACGGAAGAGTCCGCAACCATCCCAGCCCGGACTCGCCGACGACTTCAACGCGAGACGATGATTATAATGCAAGACGATCGACTGAGTCTGGAGTTGGCATGTTTTGCAATAGACTCACTGGTGTTAACACCGATGCCTGTTGTGGACTCTGACGACAAGATGGGTCTTAATGTGTGTTTGGTGTAAGACGTAGCCGACATGGACACCTGAGCCCTGCTACTACGCATACTCCAAAACGTCTCACGCTACCTATCGAAACCACTGTGAAAATCCCCACATCTTCCGCGACTAAGCCATGAAGCCCTCCCGACTGAATCCTTTGAATCGCGGTTTAATTTTGTATACAGCCCCGTGCAAGCTTCAATTGGACTCCATTGGTTGTCGACATGCAACATAATGGTCTTCATTCCTTCACTTTCAAAACAACTAGCTTCAGATGACGTCTCGGCAAATTTTCAGAATGCTACCAGTCGTCATCTGATGGTCATCATTAGGAGCTGACCCTGGGTGGCTTTTCTCCCCCTTGCTCCAAGAGGCGACCCAAAGCACTCATCTTGGGCGACTTAGGTGAGAGTTCTGCATCTGACAACTGTACAGCCTCGGAGTCAAGGGTGTGCGTCTACTTCGAATTTTTCCACAGTAATCCTTAGATCTATTCACGGCCGAGTTCGGATGCCCCTTATCATTTATTTCCTCTGACCCCGAAGAGTCACCGATATGCGCAAGAAATCACAGAAAGGTGTTGTTTTCCTTCTTAAAGTTCTCGTCAGATTAGCATCATATTGCACAACCAAACACAATGACGGACCAACGTATTGTTGTGTTACCTATGAAAGCGCACATTGTTCTTGGAATTGAAGAGCCATCTTTGGCAGTGATGAATGGGTTTCCTTCCTCAAACACACAATATACAGCCAACTCTTCGAGTAGAAGCTCCAAATTATATCCGCCCCAGGACGGTGGATCTGCGGCTTGGATTTTCTTGTTTGGCGCGGCTATCGTCGAGGCTGTGAGCTGGAGTATGTCCAATCTTAACAGCAATTCATCCAACTAACAATATCATAGGTTTTCCTGCTTGCTTTGGTGTTTTCCGCGCGTACTACTTTAAGCATCCCCCCTTTGAAGGAGAGACGATTCTGGCCATTGTCGGAGTTCTTTCAGATGGCTGTCTTCAAATGCTCATGCCTTTTCTTCTCGGTTTCTTGCGGCGATACCCTTCACTAAATAAGAAGATGATGTGGTTAGGTATGATATTATGTGTTCTGGCTTCAGTCGGTGCGGCATTCTCAACTAAGGTAATTGACGTGCTCCTGTGGCTTGCGGGCGATCTTTTTAACCATCCCTAGTCGTGGCAATTAATTGCCACCCAAGGGGCGCTCTATGGCACAGGAGCTGGTCTCCTATCCGCCCCAATCATGGTTTTCATGTCCGAGTGGTTTGAGAAGAGACAGAGCTTCGCATATGGTATCATGTAAGTCAATGAGTCTCTGGCTCACTACTAGATGGATATACTTACTTAAGGATAGGTTTGGTTCTTCTGGAATATTTGGCTCCTTTCTCCCTACAGTATATACGAGGCTTCTGCATAGCATTGGGATAAGATATACTCTACTTAGCCACGGAGGTGGAATTCTTTTCTTGACGACTGGTGCTCTACTGTGCATCAACCATCGGGTCCCGCTGGAGAAGACTCCTGCTAAGCTTGCCGATACCTCTGTACCGACCAACTTCTACTTTCTCAAAAACACCACCTTTTACTTCTTGGGGTTTTCGGTCTTTACCCAAGCCATTGTTTTGAACCTACCAGCAATTTTTCTGCCATCATTCATGGTCGATCTTGAATATAGCCCTGAACAGGGCGCCATGGCGCTGAGTATGTTCAATCTTGCTACAGCGGGCGGCCAGATAGGATTTGGTTTATTTACGTACGTATAGCGGCCAACTTTTGTTCTTTATGATCGCTAAAGTCTCACAGAGATCATCGTGGCTCATTCTTCACTACGGTATTTGTGAGCACTGTGATGAGTGGACTCTCGTGTATTCTCCTCTGGGCGGAAGCTAAGACAGTCGTAGCTACTATCATATTCGCTGTCTTTTACGGTGCTACGTCCGGAGGGTTTGGTATTCTGCGCAGTAGATTTGCATCCGCTGTTATTGGAGACAGCAGCCAGAAGGAACAGATAGTCATGGTGCTCGGCCTGTTCACCGCAACTCGTGGTGCAGGTAATGTTTCTGGTGGTTTCATTGGGGGGTGGCTGGTAGACGAGCACGTCAAGATCAGACTAATGAACTATGGTATGGCTAAGTGGGCGCCATTGATGTTGTTTGTGGGGCTGGGAATGTTGGTCGCTGGGCTACTTGGTGCGTGCCAGTATTTGAAGCAACAGCTGGAGGAAAGACGGCGAAGAATGAAGAGCCTAGCGCAGAACGAGCAGATTGGGTTGGCCATGTAAGCATAAGTACTGGTAACATAATCTTCAACGGTCTATGTATACAAAAGGTGAACTCCGGAGCATACGTAGCGCTGTCTTCGAGGGCTTATTTGTCTTTACACTCTATCTATTTTCATATATTGCACGTTCTAATTTCCGAATTACTCTATAAATGGCCGGAAATCTTGGATAGATTTGCTTCCTACTAAGTGGCACTCCTGAGAACGCATAATGGGATATTTCCGAGCCAACTTTGCGTCATTTGGTAATATTATCTCGTCAATGACCACAAATTATGCCTTGTACCGGCATTAGAAGTAGAAGGAAGCGGGTAGAGGGTTTCAGCCCCAGATTTCGGACCCCAGGAATTCTGACGGATTTGCAGCTGCACCCATCTGCAGCCGGTCTCAACCCTGCTGACGAAAAAGGGCTGTCCGCGTGGCAGTGGGTCCTAATGTGAGACCCGTAAGGATTATTTAGACTGTGTACCACATGCTGGTGCATATCTTCGATATCTGGCTGGACTTCGGTGCTTGGCATGCTGGAAACCATGTTGATGAGGACGCTATTTACATTCGGAGACTCCATCCGTATGGATCGTGGGCGCATCAATATATTTCACGTTGCCTTGGTTCATTCTGCTGAGTCTAGTAAGTTGTTCGCGATTCTAGCGCTTGAAACCCTACGTATTCAATACGTTGCATTTCTTAGGGGCCTTGCATCTTCAAACGAATTCATGATGCATCGTGGACCATGTCTGCTACGTGTACCTATTTATTAACTTCGATTTCAATTCACAGGTAGTGTTGGACACCAGGAATGACCGTATATGCCTGGATGGCCTCAGAAGAGTGGTCGCAGCCTTTCCCAAGTCTTAGTTTGCGATGCGACCCTCTATGCCCAAGCGCGGTAACGCATCCTTATCCTTTGTTGTGATGGCTTTCAGGCTTGGGAGAAGTACTGGATCACGACAATAGCCTTATTGCTTTGAGAGTATATGAACCTTGAATTGTTTAAAATTTTCAATATTAATCGAGAAAAGATTGTGTTGCTACTCTTAGTATGATTATAAGCTGCATGTAACGGACAAAAAGCCTTCCATTACCCCACACTACAAGCCATATATGCGTCTTTAGCTTTGTAGCTCGGGTCTATCTTATCAATCAGGGTTCTTCGGTTCCAGTCTGGGATGACGGCGAGGTTATAGACGGAAAGAATGGATACGGCGGTGACGTCCGAGTGCAGTGTATCAGCGTAGTCTCCAGTGTAGTCCTCTAAAGTGTCAACGGACAGGCTCTCAAAAATAACGATAAAAATTGCAGTCACGCTACTATTTCCGGCGACCTGTGCGAAACCATTGGGGATAACTTGCAGATTATTCATCCGCTGTTTATGAAAGGGACACACCCTTACGCAGGAACAATTGATGAAGTTGAAACTCATATTGAGATTCGCAGGGGAAACTTTATTGAAGAGAATGCAGAAAAGTGGATTGATAACCAAACCGCAGTCAAAGTCTAGAGAGCTCAAAGAAACTTTTCCTGCTGGGCTGAATGGCCATGTGTGAGAGATGATGTTGCGACTTGGAATGTCCACAATGGCGCAGACGGTCGTCGCAAAAGGAACAAAGCACAAAACCCGCGGGTGGAGCCAACGGAACAGAGAGCGGGAATGAATTTGACGGTGAATGAATCACAATCATCAACCCTTCGCTCTGGAACCGAGTAACATGTGCACAGAAAGGGCGATCCATTCCAGTTCTATCTCTGGCCAATGTGTAGCTTGTGATAAGCGCGATATTATGGTTGATTGTAAAATCGTCAACACATTGCCGCGCCCGATGGCTACCCGTTGGTGTGTGTCACCTTGTACCAGCGAGCAGAGAGCGAATCGAAATTACTACTGAAGAACCCGTCCCTCGAAGGCTTCCTTAATTGGCTTGAATACTCATGGCGATAGGGGATCAATAGCAGAGGAGTGAATCTGGTCACAACTCAGGGTTACACCGTGCCCATTCACCCATTCGTACTACACGGGCCATTCTCTATTAGGTCTACGTATCCGCAATGAGCTCATTACTCTCATTTGATAACAACGAATAATCATAACTATCTTCAATGATCCGATCCCTCGCGAGTGCATGCGCACCACGCAAAAGACCCGGGAGCGGCAATCTTTCAACGAAGAACGATAGGTACAAAGTTCGCAGGAATGCCGGGGTGAACGATATGCAGTGACACTTGGAGCCCAACCATGTCACCCCTGGCATTCTGCAATGCAACCGATGGGCTTCGACACCGATAGCATTGTCGAATGCGATCGGGGAGGAAAAGCCTTTACCCTAGCGCATTTCGCGGCCGCACGGGCCGACGTTGATCCGGTGGGCTAAGCGAGCGAAACCCACGAAATTCAACGTCCTGGATCAGGAACAAACTTCAACCCGCTCGACAACCAACCTCATCGCCTCTCTCTTTTCGTTCAATTCCCTTAACCTACCGACAAAATGGGCGGAGTCACTGTTAAGGACGTCGAGGTACGTGCGAAATGCCACACACCCCACCTACTTCTCAAAAGGATCGAAATAACCAAATCCCCCCGCAGGCGCAAAAGTTCATCAATGCCTATGCCGCCTTTTTGAAGCGGCAAGGAAAGCTTCCAATGTACGTTTTGACTTCCCAAAACTCTTCAACCATCTTCTCTTGCTAACAAATCGTCCAGTCCAGGTTCGTCTCGACCCAGCGGGTGAATAAAAAGCCTGAATCCCGTAACTGGGGGATAATTGCACGCTCAGCTTGCTGACCATTTGCGTACCTTATCTACAGGCTGGGTTGATACTGTCAAGACATCGCGTGAGTGACTCCCCAGTGTGGTCCCGCGTCCGGAGAGATGTCTAATAGCGAGATTGTAGATTCCAAGGAACTTCCTCCTCAGGACATCGACTGGTTCTACACACGCGCCGCCTCGGTCGCTCGTCACATCTACATGCGCAAGACTGTCGGTGTTGGCCGTCTACGAAAGGCCCACGGGTGCGTTAGATCGCAAAAGTTTTCCACCGCCACAAAATCTAACGAAAATTTAGCTCCACCAAGAACCGCGGCTCCCGCCCATCTCACCACGTCGACGCCTCCGGCGCCGTCGACCGCAAGGTCATCCAGGCCCTCGAGAAGATCGGTGTATTGGAGCAGGACGAGGACAAGGGCGGAAGGAGAATCACACAGTCCGGCCAGCGTGACTTGGACCGAATTGCCCAGACCACGCTCGAGGCTGAGGAGGAGGATGAGGACGACGAGTAGACGTGTGTCTAGGTAACGATTAAATATCTGATCTGCTTGGCATTTCCCGGGTGGGATACGGTTCATCTGCGGTTCACGGCTTATGGCGTTCATGTTCATCATCGTGCGCTGGGGCATAGCCTAGGATATCAAAAATGAAATGGGCTTAGCCTGAAAAGCAATCTCTGTAATTTATGTAATCCGTGATTCGCATCCTCTGCCTGATTCTACTTGTGTCGTACCGCTATATGCCTTCCATCTCCGCCCGCTTTTATTAGCTTGGCTACAAGCCCACTCAAAGTCTCGACGCAAGAAAAAGAAAATCCACGCATGCCATAAAAACCTCACATCCCAGAAAAAAGACATTGAGGCCATCTACCTCTCGAAGGTAAAAAGCAATGTAAAGTCGCCTAAAGCCGCATCTGCAGACGCCAACCGCCATGCTGCCAATCTATAAAAACTCCCATTTAAACAGGCCTCATATATCTTTTCCCATGGCCAGCTGTAATTTTCACCTTCTAGGTACCACTCGTCTCGTCTAGAACCATGTTGTCATAAGTCTCAATGACCATTCATTCGTTCAGAAGAGATCAGTCATAGCACCATGACTAGCATCACCGACAAGCCTGGCATACTTAGCCAACACACCTCTAGTAACCGGCATACTCGGAGCCTTCCAATTCTTCAATCTGCTTGCAATCTCTTCGTCGGTGAGATGCATATCAATACGATTCTTCTCCGCATCGATGGTTATCTTATCACCATCCTGCACAATAGCTACAGGTCCACCAACCGCAGCTTCGGGGCAAATATGTCCAACGATGAAGCCGTGACTTGCACCGGAATACCGACCGTCGGTGATTAGGGCAATGTTTGTGAGTTTTGCGCCCATGATGGCGGCGCTAGCTTTGAGCTGCTCGGGCATTCCGGGGCCGCCTTTGGGTCCTTCGTAGCGGACGACTAGGACGAGGTTCTCGCCTCGAGGGATCTTGCCTTCGTTGAGTGCTGCGTCGAGCTCGTGCTCTTTGTTGAAGACCATGGCTTTGCCTGTGAATACTAACCCTTCCTTTCCTGTGATCTTGGCAACTGCGCCCTGGGGTGCTAGATTTCCTCGTAGAATTTCGATATGGCCTGTAGGCTTGATTGGGTTATCGAGGGGTCGGATAAGGGCCTGATCTTGTGGCATAGAAGGATAAGGTTCGATGTTTTCAGCGAGCGTCTTTCCAGTCACGGTAGGGATGGAACCATCTAGCAATCCTGCGGCGACGAGGAATTTCATGACCGATGGCATACCCCCGATATCAAAGAGATCGGCAACAAAGTATTTCCCAGATGGAGCTAGATCGGCCAAGAAGGGGATCTTGTTCGATACTCGTTGGAAGTCGTCAAGAGTCAGGGGAACACCTGCAGTACCAGCCATAGCGAGGAGATGAAGGACTGCGTTGGTAGAACCCCCCAATGCCATCATCATGACCAGAGCGTTCTCAAATGATGCCTTCGTGAGCAGCTTCGAAGGGGTGATGTTCTGCTCCATGCACACACGGATCGCGGCAGCAGCTTTCGCACATTCGCGCATCTTCGCAGGGGACTCGGCCGGAGTGGTGCTAGAGTTGGGCAGCGTGAGACCCATTGCTAGAAATCATTAGTTTCCGCGCGATATAAGATCGTTATTCAGAGAAGTAGTTACCTTCAATGGAAGTGCTCATGGTATTGGCGGTATACATTCCTCCACAAGCACCCGCACCTGGGCACGCATGTCGTTCAATATCCTCCATGATTTGATCAGGCGTGTACTTGCCCTCCTCCTGGCTCTTCAATGTTTTGTAGATGTACGCTCCATGTGACTCATAACATGTGCTGATATTGATCGGTTTCCGAAGTGTCTCGCTATATCCGGGCTTAATCGATCCTCCGTACACCATAATCGATGGGCGGTTGTGGCGCGCAAAAGCCATAATGACGCCTGGCATGTTCTTGTCACATCCAGGAATTGCAATGCAAGCATCATGGTGCTGGGCGCAGGTGACCGTCTCGATGCTATCGGCAATGATTTCGCGGGTCTGTAATGAGAAGCGCATGCCTACAGAATTAGCATACAAAAAAAGGAGTAGGGGATGCGCACTCACCTTCACCACCCATTGTAATGCCGTCCGAAACACCGATAGTATTGTATTGCCATCCAAGCATTCCATCTTTTTGGAGATTGGCTTTGATCTCTTTGCCCAGGTCAAGCACTGCACATACTGATTAGCTTCCTGAAAAAATTATAGCGAATTTTTTGGCGTAAAGTTCCAATTGGTTAGAACATAAAATTGCTCTGCCACTTACAGTGTGTGCTACAGAATGCGTTAGTAACGGTACAGCCATGAGGATTGGACATATCTTACTTGCAAGGGTTACCTTCCCACCACACGCTGGCAACTCCAACTTGCGGGGCTTTCTTCATGGTCTCCCTATCCGGAACTCCGGCTGCGTACAACATTGCCTGTATTTTCTGTGTCAAACTCCATGTCCCTTCGAGTTGTTCTGAGATATGGTGACAAACCTGTGCTCCGGGGAAATCGTGGCCATTGGTAAGGGTGGAAGAGAATCTGTTCAGCGCTGGTTTTCCATCTCTCATAGTCCCCTCTGGCAGGTGTCGAAAGTTCAGATACCTGGGCTCTTCTGGCTGGCGCTGTTTCTCGAGGTTACTCGGATCCATGGTTTATGTTGAAGCTCAATTGATGGTTTGAAGCACAAAAAAAGAGGGAAGGAATATTGTGTTGGCTATGGTGGATGCCGAGAGGCGGAATAGAAGAGTCAGAGAGGAAGAATGAGAAATTTGGGGAAGACAAATAAAAGAGTTGGGGAGGAAGAGAGGTCGTGGGGCGGGCAGGGGAATTCTCAGAAGTAAAGTTAAGCAAGCAAAGGTGAGTGGATCTGTCGGATTAGATATGCACAGGTGCAAAATTTGAGAGAGCTGACGGCTTGGGCAAAGTGTGTATTGGGATCTCTGGAGTAAACACTTGCGATCTAGGGAAGGTAAGAGTCACAGAGAAAGAAGATGGCGGGGCAGTCAGCTTCAATTGTTAAAAGTTGACCTCGGGGTCCTTTGATAACTGATGATGAAAGAGGGGTGGGATTGCCGGGAAGCAAGCACAGACAGAGTGAAGCCCCTCCAGCCAGAGTGGGCTACGTGGGTTAGTGCTGGATAGCCCAAAGTGGGGAGCCAATGTGCAGTCCAGTATTGCAAGCAGCGCCAAAGCAATTGGAGCCATCGGATAGCGTGGGCATTGCTGGCGCTGGCGCTGGCGCTGGAATGGATAGCGGTTTCTCGTGCGCGCGCAGGAGAGGATCCTGGTACGGTACTCGCGACAGAAGCCGAGCAGAAAATTCGGCGAGAAAACCGGCCACCAACGGATAGCGCCAACGGCCAGGCCAGGGACAGCAGGACAAGGCGTGCGGGCCAGGGGGGAGCTGTGTGAGGCGAGCAGCTCGTTTATGCACCATGCAGAGCTCTCTGGAAAAGGGTGTGGTGTGGCCTGGCCAGAGTAGACGAGGCAAAATGAGGCATTATAACTGTACATATTCGGAGCGTGGGATGGTCGACGATCCGCGCTCGCCCAACCAACACGGTGCCGTCAGCCTGGGAGCAATGCTGTGATATGACGGCATTGCGAGGGTTGATAGATGTCTGCAGAACCCATGCTTTTTTGGGAATGCCCCAGAAAAGACGATCGAGAGACGGGATGATATGGGCGATGACACTGCGGTAAACGTCAATATTAAATGCTTTTGCCTTCCGACTTTCCGAAGGCATTCCGCAGGACATGCCATCATTGTAGGATGGAATCGCATCGCACAGAGAGCTCGTCATCTGCACCAGGAGGACAAGGCAAATCCAATCCATTGTGCTTTCAATTTCGCCAGCATTCGCTTCAACGTTCTGACAAATGCCTTCCCTCGCTTCAGTCTCCCTTCAGGAAGACGGCCAATCCCACGGCGGTGTTGCCAGATTTATTGTATGTACCATCCCCAGTTTCCGATCTCTAAGAGAAAGGCACATGTAGCGGTATGCTCGCTTGATCACGATAGGGACGCCGAGAGCCCGAGAGCCTGGTAAAGGCACGCTTAGCGGTCGCCGTCGAGGGCATTCAGGAGTCGAGGCAACTGTGGGCGTTTGATTAACAGTCGACGATTCAAGCGTCCTTGAGCAGCGTCGGAGGACATTGAAAGGGAGTGGCGTGTAGGAAGCGGGAATAGTAAGGAGTCTTCAGGAGAGTATCATAAGTCGCTTGCTGGGTGTACGGGGTATGCGTGTGGCATTGGGCAAGTGCAGGAGAGTTGGAGGAGGAGGTTGACAGTGCTCCCCCAGGAAGTAGCAACCTGTGCTAACGCCAAGCAGAAGAAGGAAACCTATAGGGCTGAAGAAGATGGAGGGGGAGGCACAAGGGGGGAGCTGGTGAGGCTTGAGGGCTTGAGGGCTTGAGTAGTGCTGGACTGGACTGGTGCCCGGCCCGACAGCGCGTCTGTCTCCCCTCCAAACAAGCTCCAAGCCACGCCTGACATCATCCGCGCCCAACTTCCTGAGCCACAACCACCAAGAAACAGACTCTCAGGCCTGTATTCACTCTCGTCGTGAGATTCGCAGGCCTCGAAAGCTGGCTGCCTTTGTCCGGAGCGCATTTGGCTTGCACAGCGCGCGCACAAGACTGGTGGCCGGCCGCTCTGCCTGCGCCCTCATTCATTCATCATTCTTTCGCTCGTACAGTTCACCCTTCTTCACTTCCTCGCCAGAGAAACATGAGTTTGCTAAACTCAGCATTCAAGCAGGGCATAGTCTGGGTGTTTGCGCTTGTCGTCGCGTAACGGGCCTGATCAGATTCTCCTCCAACGGGCGCTGGCCACACTTCAAGAGCAACAGCAATAGCAACGGCTGCAGCAAACGTCTCAAGGACCGACACTTCTCTGCCACAGGCGAGTGCACGATCTCGTCTCCCCCTCGCCATTGGTCCGCCCCCGTGGTCTCACTTCCCAATCTATCGCCATCCCACGCATCCACGTTGCTCGCCCGTCGTTGAGTATACATTCAGCTCGACCGCACGTTAGTTGAGATGGAGCCTCATTCGCACGTTCAACATGGCACGTTTGGCCTTCCACAGGCCCTCGTCCTGCTGCTGAGGTCTTGCCTCGTCCACGCCGGTGATGATTCCGTGACACCAACCTACCCCGACCTTTCCGCCTGGCATCGTTTAAAAGAGGCCTTTAACCATCTGCTCCGTCGACTCACTCCACCCCCTGGCCGTGGAATTCGGTTCAATCGCACCTTTGTGGGCATGGTGGCATTGACAGTACTCTGTGGGACCGGTACTGCGCTCTGGGCATGGAGCAAACAACGTGTCAACAGGAGGGTGCTCCGCCCTCCCAATGGCTTCAACCCGCCCGTCGAGGGAGATGGTAAGTACAAACAGTCCTACATTTAGACCTTGACCCCTATTCACAGCACACTGTCCATTCTATAATCACGTGGAATGCCATAGTACCCATGGACCCATGGATACCTTAATCAGCTGCGCCCTACTCCGTATTCCTCCCGTCCTGGCATAAGGCCATCCTGCTAACCTTGGTTAGATGCATCGGCTACTGATCCAGGGCTCCTAAAGAAGCACTCCACTTTCCAGTCTTACACCGTGCCTTACACTGGATTCACATATCCCAACATTCGCACATTCTACCGGCCTCATACGCAGGAGTCCAAATTGCCAGACACGCCACGCCCGATTCCGCTGCTTGTGTTCGTCCATGGCCTGGGAGGCTCTGCTGCTCAGTTCCATCCTGTCCTTGTAAGCTTAATCAATCTAGCCCCATGCCTGGCAATCGATCTACCAGGCTGTGGCGTTTCATCGTTCGAGCCTCGTGACTGGGACGCATATACCACCGAAGCACTCGCTCATCTCCTGGCTGCTGCTATTGACCGTCACCGTGATCGTGAAAGGGGTCAGGGGGTTGTTTTGATCGGCCATAGCATGGGCTGCTCGCTCGCGGCTCTGCTTGCCTCATCATCCTCCCCCCTCGCAGATCTCCTTTCGGAACATGTCCTTGGGCTTATCGCCATTTGTCCTCAAGCTGAACCACCCAATGCAAGACATGCAAAGGCTATCAAGACTGCTACATCTATTCCGGGTCCCATCTTTGATCTAATGCGTAAGTGGGACCGACGTGGGGGTCTAAACAGCAAGAGTGTTCTTCGCATGACTGGTACTGGTGCTGAGGAAGACACAAAGAAACTCCAACTTCGATTCAATCAACAGAGCCGAACGCAGGTGTGGAGGAGAATGGCATCTGGGATGCTTGCGCATGCGCCAAATCAAGGAGGCCTGCCTGGCAAAGAAGTATGGAGCGGGCTACAACTTCCAGTGTTCCTTATGGGTGGGGAGGCAGATTCCATCACCCCCACCGAAAATGTTAGACAGATTGTTCAATTCCTCGGTCGCGATATCGCGGCGATGGATCCGCCAAGCGAGAAGGCCAGTCTGCCCATCGCTGCTGCCCCTATAGATCCTGCTGCCATCGATCCCGCACTTGCAGATCGAAAGCATCAGGACTCCGGTGTAGATGCTGATGACCTTCCTAAAATCGACATTGAAGTCGGTCCCCCAAAATCATCGGTAGAGTCTATGTCAACAACCAGCCTACAAAAGACTGAGGATTTGATTTCAACAGAGAATGCAACAACCTTGGATCTAGACACAACAGTAAGCGGCACGTCATCATCGAATGTGTCTCCTGGGAGTCCTTTGCCGCATCTTCGTCGTCTCGTCGTTAAGACCGTCGTTTTTCCGAAGCCTGCAGCTCACTCTGTCTTGTTCGCGCCCTCTTCTTCTCGCATCATTTCCGGGCTCATTGGATCATACCTCTCCGACCACGTCGATCCACGGCTGTCGCTTGGATGGCAATTACAATACCTCACCTCGGAGGGCAAGTGGGACGTCAAAAATCTTGAAAAGTGGAAGGCTGTCCAGGCAGTCTCTGAGCCGGTCGGCAACACCTTTCGCCCGATGAAGACCTTGAGAGAGGTTGATGAGGTACACTCGCCAAAGAAATTTGTGCAGTGCTATAGCGGCAAGATCCGTTGCGTCGTCGACATCAGCCATGATGCTCCTGTCTACGATCCCCGAGGACTAGAAGAAGGTGGCATCAAATACTACAAGTTCCCTACAGTTTCCAAGCTACCCCCGTCAGTGGACGAGGTCAAGGACTTCATCGACCTGATTGACAAGCTACAGGACGGTAGGAAAGAAGAGGATAAGGGCTTGATTGGGGTACACTGCCATTATGGGTACAACCGCACCGGCTTCTTCCTCGTCAGCTACATGGTCGAGCGCCTCCACTATAGGGTAGAAGAGGCAATCGACGAATTTTCTGCTGTCCGCGCTCCAGGTATCCGTCATTCTCATTTCATCGACGCACTTCACGTTAAGTATGCCGGCTTAAGGCGGGCCCCTACATTGTAAGATATTATTATTCAAACTGATTCTACGACGGCGTTTCCTAGGGCATGGAATGGGTGTCATGATCAAAGTGTTCGGAAATGGTTTGGGTCTTTTTTTTATTATTCGGTTCGTGTCTTATAGACTGGTGTACGGCAATTCATGATTCATGAGATCTTTATGAGTATAGATTGCTTGTGTATGGGCACTTTATGGTTGTGACGAATACTGTTTGTGCTGTTTTTGAATAGGGAGTGCTGCAATAGCTTCGGTCTTCTTGAGTTGAGCAAGGGATATGTGCTATCCACTTGTGTGGTCCACTCACATCCACCTGCCTGTTAGGCACTCAAATATAGGTCCATCAAGCCCATCCCAGAGCCGCGCTCAGTGTCAGTGTAGAGACCCACCCCACAAACCCCCCTGTGTGCCGACGGTATTTTAATCGAGCCAGATTCCAGAGTATGTGCGCGATACTATGACTTCCAGCCTTTCTTTTGTACGACAGAAGCTCTTTTCAGTATCAGACCGAACCTGCTGATTATATATATTCGTGTTTCCTTCCTCAATGAATATATCCATTCCACTTTATAACCTGTATGCCAACCATATTTCCATGCTCACCAGAACGTGGTGTAGATATTCGAGAACCTCGCTGTGGTATCCTACGACGCCAACTGCGCATTCTTGATCAGTCCTACGCAATGTCCACATTTTCTCGTTCCCTTGCTTATCAGTGGTCCTACCGGTGGTTAGCAGGATAAAGCTGCAAAGCGTGTCTGATGAGAGTAGATACAGTCCAGCACGAACACCTACCGCTCAATTCAGTCCTCCCCATAATTATCGTTACTCAACTAGCACCGAACCGAAGATTCAGGGTTCCATTCTTGCCATTGTGGGGTTTGATTCGTTTTCGGTCGAGTCGTTGGTCCGCAGTAGGTTTGCGGGCCGTCCTGGGGGGAGGGGGGAGGTTGGATGCGGTATCTTCGTTCGGTAGTAGGTCTTCGAGCAAGGCTTGAGGGATTTACCGCCGTCGGGGTCTGGGATGTTAGATCTTTGGTGGAGGTTATTGGTTCGCAGTAGGTTCGTGGAACGTGGGCGAGGATATTGGGTATGCGTGTTTCGTTTGGTAGTATTTTATTAAGGGATTATCGGCGTTGAGATTCAAGGTTTTGGGTCGTTGCCGTTTGAGTTGTTGGTTTTGTAGTAGGTTCGTGGACGGAGGGTTTAGGGTCGAGGGTTTTGTTTGTAGTATACCTTCGATGCAGAGTTGCAAGACATGGGAGGTTGTCATCGTTCGGGCTCTAAGGTCTTGGATTGTTGTTACTTAAGCTGCTTGGTATATAGGGGAGAGGGGGTGGGGTGGGAGGTTGGATACGGATTGTTGTCTTGTCGGTTTGGTAGGTTGCTGTTGAGCAGGGCTTAAGAGAGTATTACGGCTAGGGGCCATGGTGTTGGGTCTTGAGCGGGTAGATTGCTGGTTTTGTAGAAGAGGTTTGGGGTGTGAGTATGTGGACTGTTTTTTTAGTTTCGTAGTCAGTATGTTGAGCAAAGCTCGAGATCCCACCGCGTTGGGGTTCTGAGGTTTTAGATCGTTGGTGGAGGTTGTTAATTTTGTAGTTGGGGTTTGAGATGCGGAGTTTGCGTATGTAGATCCTATTTGGCAGCATGTCGTCAAGTTATAATCAGCGTCAGCATACTGAGGTGTTGAATTATTGGGGAGCGGGTTAGTGGGCGCACAGCCGGCTTGTAGGGTGTAATGTTTGGATGCGGCGTTTTGGTTGTAGGATGCCGCTGTACGAGGCTTAAAATAATATTATTCTTGGCGTCTGAGGCGTTAGATCATTGGGAATTAGGTTTTCGGTTGTATTGGAGATTTTGTAGGGCGTGAGCTTGGAATTTGCGGCGTTTTGTTGTTTAATAGTATGCTATTGAGCAATGCTAGCGATATCACCGCCGGGGGGTTCTGAGGTTTTAGATTGTTGTTGGGCAATCGAAGTGGGATTAGGGCGGCTGGATGTGGATCGTTTTAGTTGGTAGTTTGCCTTCAAAAACGGCTCGAGAAAGTATCGCGGCTGGAGCCGGAGGTGCTGGATTGTTATTAATCGGTCTGCTAGGAGTACAATGGATCTGTGATGCGCGGAATTGGTTGTGCGGCATTTTGTTCTATTGCTTAGTAGTATACTGTTGAACGAGGCTTACGAGACTGTGGTCGTCAGGATCTGAAATTTCTGGGTCATTGGTGATAGGTTAATGGGTATGTGGATTATATTGTTTGTTCGATATTCTGCCTTCGATAAATGGTCACTTTAAGTTGTCCAGTAGTCTTGGAGGAGGAGGAGGAGGAGGAGGAGGAGGAGGAGGAGGAGGAGGAGAGAGAGTGTGTGTCAAAGTGCCTTCTTCTTGATACTTCTTCTTGGAGCTGGCACTCAGTGTTCTGCACTGTATGGTGTATGGCCGCACTTGTGTGCAAGGGCAACAAGCTGGATCGTAGTTTGCTGAACGGTTATCGTAGGAGCAGAAGGGTTTCCTTGTAGTTCTTGCTATAATTGAGAGTAGAGAGCTTTGCTTTCATGTCGAGGAGAGTGATAGAGAAATGGTAGACCAGAGGGGGGTCTTTGTCTTCGGGCCGTGTGCTGTTCTGAGGATTGCTTGGTCAGTGAGGTAGCCTTGGGGGTATATAAGTCTGGGGAGCGCTTTATAGATATCAGTGGATTATATTTATGGGCGTAGTCTCCTGAGTCGATGCTTGCGGCTCAAAAATCAAAGAGCAAGATTTGAATCTGCCCCATGTGCTGGCTCGGAGGGGTGGGTGAGTGGGTAGTCGCCAGGCGGTGCCGGCCGCCTCTACCCTCATTACGATAGAAAACACAGATATCTCAACATAGAATGTAGTCTATAAAGGAGCTGCAAGCCGTAGTTTCAGACTCTCCTGCTTGATTTCGAACACTGAGCTATAAGACCACCACCCACATACATACACACCCAGCTGCGGTCCTACAGGAAGGCTCAGCCCCAGAGAAAGACGCATGGGCCTCCATCACTGGCCTGCTGCTGGGCTCGATTACCTAAGCCCTGTCCACAAAGCGCTGAAGTGAAAGGGCAGCCTGCCCTCTCTCTCGCTTCTTTCTTCCCACACCCACAAAAACTTCACAGCCATAACAACAACACGCCCACAACCACTACAAAACGTCTATATCCATCTCTTTTCTTTGATATTTCATCTCCCCAAAGTCACTGCAGCCTCTTTTCTCTGCCCCTTGCCTGCCGCGTGCGACAAATCGTGTGGGACAAAGCTGCATCTGCCTCGAACTAATTGTCGAGAATTTTTTACCACAGTCGCATCTGTCCATCGATCACACCAGCAATATGCAACCACGTTCCCAAGGCAGAGTCTCTCTGAATGTTCTCTCGTTTGGCATGAACGATCGGCCTCTCTGAGCGACAAATCGGCACTCGACCTGTGAAAAAAAGACAAGCCAAGCCGATAGTACTACACTGCCAGGCCTTGTCGGAGACAGGTACGTCACCAAGAGAGAAGTGAAACGACGTGAGGTTAACGCCCTTAGTCCACCTTGTGCGATGCAACTTACGCCGCTAGGCTAAGACGTTGAGAGCAATCAAAGAGCTACTGACATCCCCCAAGTCATCCAAGTTTCTCCAAAGAAGCAGACGCCTAGCGAAAGCAAGACCAAAGAGGAAGCCAAGAAAGAAGATGTAGAAGCTCTATGACTGTAAATTGTACTCAACGATTCCTCTGTTAGACACAAAAGTAATAGTAAGGCAGCCAGAGGCGTCTATGACGCTACATGCCAGGACACTACCAACCAGCCACTCGCTCAAGCCCTCGTAAGAATCCCACTTAACATTCTACTCACAGAGTGATAGGCTAACGATTATCCAGGATGAAATATTTGAGCCTGAGGATGTTAATTCTCATTAACCGGCTTTGTATTTTTCCGACTGCTTCCGTGACGTTGTCGATTCTCTTGGATCAACAAGCTTCTCTCGACAAGCATTCCAGTTTCGCGAGCTCCGTACCGGCCAATACATCAATAATCAAGTGCCTGACGGCGTTGAAGTTGTCTAAGCCCCACTGGCCACTCTCTGGAAGATGCCCCTGTTGTCCCAGAAGATACTGGCGATAAGGTTGAGGTTGACAGAAACGCAGGCGCCGAGACGCCGAAATTGACCCTCTTGACGCATACATAGCCAGTCTGAATGAGACTATGCGATGAAGTCTTTAAGGGAACAGCCTTCACATGCTGCAATAACAGCAAAAAACATGAGAATTGCCGAAAACGCAATTCTGAAATCCCAGAGTTCAGCAATCGATGGTGGTCTTCCTCAAGACCATCGGCAAGAACATGCCAGGCGGTGTTCTCTGCTGTGGCGAGGACAGCATCACCTATCGCCGCATCTTCAAATCTACCGAACAGGTACACCGTTTGGCAATTCCCCGCCGGAAAGGTGCTCCCCGGGTCGTCAACTTCTGCCAATACCGTTGTCTCCATGGATATTGACTCCGACCACCTCTCTGCAGCGAAGGCATCAGTGCCTATGAAGAAGACGGACTCGAGCACCGGTACACCCTCATATTCTAATGCACCAACGCCACCTGTCAAACCTCAGCGGCAAAAGGAGGCCCCACCACCGCCTCCCCGAAACTTCAAAAGGAATTCTTCGATGTCGCGCCTTCATGGCAGCGACAGCCTCAGCAAGACCATTTCGTTCGACATTGACTTTAGTGTCACTGCGCTCAGTCGATATTGGCTGCCGCTATGTCGACTGAACGTAGCGACACTAAAGTTAATGTGGAGCGTAAGCAGGGGATGACGGAACGCGAGCGCCAGCAGGAGCTGGAAATGCTATATTCCGCTGGCAACTAAGAAAACGACACCCGCGAGCGAGTTCAGCGATCTCACAAATGTGACATGGGAATGGCCTTCCCAAAACTTCAAAAGGAATTCTTCGATGTCGCGCCACCATGGCGGCGACAGCTCCAGCAAGTCCTGAAAAGGAATTTCGCATACGAAAATTGGCTGCCGCTATGTCGATTCGAATGCGAAACTCCTTTTCGGGACTTGCTACGTGGAGCGCAAACAGGGAATGACTGAAGATTCCGATGGCGAAGAAAAGATTTACAATCCCCTGAAGCTTCCACTAGCATGGGATGGAAATCCAATCCCATTCTGGCTCTACAAACTACATGGTCTTGGTGTATCCACCACTGGATGACTTGACAGGGCCAGGATTCTCTGATGAAGACGATGCCTCCAAGCGACGTGGTCCTTGTTGGACATCGATCGATTGTTTGATTCTCCAAGCCCCAACGAAAGGGCGGCGCCTTGTTCGGCGCGAAATCATGAGAGCGAAAGATCAATGAGGCTAATGGCCGCAGGCGGTCAACTGGAAGCTTCACATCACCGACCCAGTCGGTCTGCTTTTTTTGTTGGGCAGGAATATGGTGCTCGGCCTGTCAGAAGGCGTTCTCCAACGAGAACACATATGAGAGCCACCTAAAAGGAAAAAAGCACAAGGGCGGCCCCTCAAATCCCACAGATCAGAAAGGTCATATATATCTAGAGCCCTAGAGCCTGTGCCACCCTTGGCTCATTCACCGGGTCATTGGAAATGTCCACAAGTCTCGACATGGAAGATCTATCAGGAAAGCCATGAGGCAACTGAGAGCTTCACATCACCGACCCAGTCAGCCTGGGAGCGATGGCAAGAGGTAGTTTTGCGACACGCCCGCCAGAAAGACAACACGCGACATGATTTGACGTCAAACTACTACCCATCAACCCACCGGACAAGCCCTACTCCTCAAGGGACGATCACCATGGACGGCTCCATCGCCTCTGCGGTAAATGCTCCCGGATGCGTCCGCTGGACAATGCGCCTAACCCACCCATCCTTAATGGGTGGGCAACAAATGAAGAGTGACTTCAGGTAGCAATACCCGCGGTACAGGATATATATAAAGACTTTGGGATTTGTGGGGTTGCGGAGGATATCGAGGAAGAGTGCACCGGGCGCTATTACATAGTTGGTATATCAAGTCTGAATGTATTCATGTACTATTACAACTTGCTATCTTTGATTGAGAGTTTTGTCAGTGAAATATGAAGGTGTGGGCGAACCTTGAGTTGCAAAATCACGGCAGTCTAGAATTGATACAGAAGGAAGGTTGAGATTTCAAATCTTGTATTGAAGCATAAAAAGCGAGGTCCAGGACGCCTTGCTGGTGCTAGATATAGATAACTAGCTGGGTATCTAAACTAAATCATGGTGCTCGAATCAAAACTATATGGGTTGTACATCTGTGAAAGAAATGCAAAGAACGCTTCGCTCATAATGCGACTGTCTTCTTGGCCGTGCTGCCTTCTAAAACCAAGCCAGACTCCAAACTGCAGGTAAATTTGGCCATCGTTCTTGCCATGACGCTAGGATATCAGGAACCCGTTCGTCGAAACCCTCGCGAGCCGCCCCAGTGCCCTTGTTCCACCCGTCCTCCCCAAGCGCTGCTCTCTCCTCGCTTGCTGCCTTATTCAAGCTCAGGGCCAGGTCGAGAATGCCTTTGCCTCCGATTAGCGCTTCTTCGTGATTATCTCGAATATCAACGTTGAAGACATGCACAGGTCTGTTAAGCTTGCCGCCCTTGTTGTGTAGATCGTCTAGGACGGCATCAAAGCAGCGCTCCTCGCATGTAATGACTACATCTACTACGCCAGCCTCTGTCCCAGTTGCCCCTTGGTCTTCCGCATGGTCTAGCCGTGGTTTCCCCGGGATCCAATCCTGGAATCTTTCTGGATACGACTTGATTGAAAGATTACGCCCGAGCATGTTCAAAAGACCATTTTGGGTGTATAATTGTGTGTTTTGCTGCGCAAGCTCTGAGTGCATGGCGCGGTAAGTGGTACTGTTGAAGTGGTAGACATTAGGAGTGTGGATGGTGGCTCCAGGAAGGCGGACAAGAGACCCAGTGCCAAATGATATTGTAGGTAGATTGGCTGAAGCCAATTGTAGATGTGCTTCCATGGACCTGAACGAGTTAGTGTGTTACACCTTTGAAAAGATAGGTTCTGGCTCACCGATTCTGGTTGCTCGCGCACACTGTGCAGAATTTGAGCTTGAAAGAATCTCCAGGTACCGTTTCCTTTGTGCCTGGGGCATCCGATGTACCATCCAAACCTTGGGGGGGTTGCTCAGTCGGTGGGGGCGGAGGGGGAGGGACAGGCGTCGTCGACTGCGGCCGCGACCTCGCCAGACGCGGATCCAGCGACATATTGGACGCGTATGCTGTTGACTGGCTCAAGGTAAAAGGAAGGGATGCGACCGGTGTCGCTCAGCGTCTCAAGACTCAGCTTGCAAAACCTTCACGAAGTCAATGGAGGGACAATTCAGGCTATGGCAGTAGCGGTGAGGCGAAGAGTAGCAAGAGGTGAGTCAGTTGAGTTGCGTAATTTGAAAAATGTCCTCATGGATAATAGGACAGCTCCAATAATGGGGTTCATCATTTCGCATGTTGAAAAGATGGGGGAATTCGAGGCATGAAAGAGAAGACACTTACTCGGCAAAGGAAGAATTGAGCTATTATAGAGGTTTCTCGAGGGTGAAATGTAAGAGAGGGGATCACGAGAGCTATGATGACACCGGGTATATTGGGGAAATGTGGGAGGATGAAGGCGAGATTGGTTTAGGAGAGTGGGATGAGTGGATGGGTGTGTGCAGAGAGCCTCAAGAGCTCGAGGGCTGGTGCTGGGTGGAGGGGGCACCATTAGGCGGGCTGACTAAGCCTCCGTGCCTGCCCAGGTGATGACTACTGCGTACCTGGTGGTGGTGCAGACCAACGTCCCACTCCATGTCCCGGCGATACGGCTATTTGGGGGTAGCAGATCTCAGTTCGCGATGGAGTGAGATTCGGGGCGGGCAGAGGGCAGAGAGCACACACAGCACGGTGCAACTATAGCAACGTATCTCAAAGGGTTCGAGGGGAAGGGGGAAGCATGGACCGGGTGGGACGATTCCATGCCGGGAGTGTCTCATTGACAACGGGCTTCTTTCCTGTTCCTGAAGAGCCCTGATTGACATAGCATGGCAGATATGAACATGAAGGGGTGGAGTAGTGATGATGGTGCCCTCGAGGAGCCAGGAGGGGACAGGGCTGGCCGGCTCATCTTGCACCTTGAGCATTGAGCAATGAGCTCGACGAGGCCGCCACGCCGCCAGCGACGAGAGCTGGGCCAAAGCTTGTCAGGATGAAGAGTGAGCGGTGGAGTGGTCGTGTTGGATGGCTGTGGGGAGTCATCTCGTCCTGTAGCCGCTGAAACGTGTGGGCGGATGGTGGCATCGCGAGTCGGGCGCCCACCTGGACGCAACAGTGGGGTTTTCATGCAGCAGTCACGATCTTGATGTTGTGGTGGAGGGACAGGGTGGAGAGCAGATGAAGTCGGTATTCCGAAGGCTTGCGTACGCAGGCTCACCGCCTCGACCTACGGAGCACTTACATGGCGGTTGATGATTGATAATGGTCATGATGATGAATCTTGCTGCTACCTACTGCTACTGCTACTGCTACTGCTAGTTGATACCGCTATTGTGTTGCTCACAGCGGCGTTGCTCTACCCTTCCCTGCGTGCCTGCCCTGCCCTACCTACCTTGCCCTGTCTCGCCTGTGAGCTCGGTCGGGCTGGGCCACAGTGCCTCAGTGCCTCCCTCTCTGTGTATGGTGGACCTGGTCTGGTAGTTCGCTTTTTTGGTTGAGCCAACCCGCAGGGCCTGGCAGTCGAGGGACCGCAGAACAGACAAGGGCTCACTAGACAGGCATACGAAAGTTGATAGGGCATGGGAGGGGGGTCTCTGCGGCCTGTCCTGATGGAGTTAGGGTGTTTCAAGTGGCAGTGGTGAGCGGTGCTAGATAGAAAGCAGCATCGCCTCAACCCTCGATGGCCGAATCTCCAGCCCGCTATGCCCGTGGGCCCTAGTCGATAACATCTTGCCAGCCTTTCTCCTCTTTTCCTGTTGTTGCTCGCTCCCCTCTCCGCACTCGTGATACTTTCGTACCCCGTACACTTGTCATACCGCTGGCCAGTGTCAAGCATCGTCGTGGTGAACAGGAGGACATTGACTGCGTTGCCCTGCCCTGCCTGCCACTTGCCTACATCCGCACAGTGCGGCGCATCGAGCAGGCAACCTGAAACATTGAGTCGAGTGGTAGTGGCCCATTGCCATGCCTGCGTTGGTTCGGTGGGATAAAAATAGCGAGCCGCATTTTCAGTCCACACCCACAAGAGACGATTAGCATTATTAGCCCACATAGACACACAGGCACACAGACACAGAGACGCAGTTGCAGACGCAAACGCAGACGAAGACGAAGACACACAGTAGTGTACCAGCTCGTCTCTCTGTTCCAAAGAAGAAGAAGAAGGAGGCCAGGCCAGACCAGACCAGATCGAACTCGTGCGCGATCCCAGCATCATCTTCATCATTAGGCCTCTTCTTGCGATCCATTTCCCCAACCAGTGCAGGTGGTGGTAAGGGTTAACGGTAACTACTGCTCGGCGCACGTTGCTCAGTCTGTCTGTTACTGTGCCCGCCAATCTCCCTTCCCTTCCGCTTCCCAATTCACTTCCCTGGCCTGGTCCTTTTTGCCTTGCTCTGTCGCAGACTCTGGGCCCATCTCCACCCGCCCACCACCACCATTACGACCACTACGACCACCTTCTCTAACTACCTACCTACTGCTACCACAAACCACGTCAACATCGCATGCGCCTGCACCTCACGCCGTAACCCACCCTCCACCCTCCTCCGACCATTCTAATCACCTCTCTCGCAATCTGGTCCACCCCTTTCGTAATCCTCATCATCGTCATCAGCAAACGAGACAGCACTACAGCGTCGCCGCTCCAGTGCTGCTGTTGCTGTTGCTGTTGCTGCCGCCGCCGCCCGCCGTCCGCCGCCCCCTCGACTGCGCTTCTCCCACTGCAACCAGTGCCAGTTGCGCTCACTCTGGTCGTTCACTGGGTAAGTCTTAGCGCCAGGGCTGTCCACCCCCCACAACCCCCCGTCGAGCGCTTCCCCAGCCGCTCTCCTTTGCAAATATCTTCATCCCCATCCTGTCTGGCTCTCTGGTCCCCCCCAATCGCCGTCTTTCTCCCCTCCTTCGTCGCCTGGATACCGCTTCTGCAGAGCCCCAAGCGCTGTCCTAAGCCCCATTGGCAGCCGTCAGTTCTCGAAACATCCTCTCCCACCCCACCAAAACACCTTCCGACTACTCGACGCCTCTTCCTCGAGCCGCTTGCAAGGCACACTCTTCACTTTGTGCCTGCTCCCCATCGCGGCTCACTACTTGCCAGCTGCCAACAAGGCGACCCCTTGCGCTGGGTCTCGATTGCCTGCATTTGTTCCCGCCTACGCCCATGACGACCGCCGTTATTCTCCGTGTCGACACCGACGACAACTAAGCAACCCAGCCTGCACTGCTCACTCATATCATCGCGCGCACCGCCTCGGACTCTTCCACTTCCCTTTCTGCAATCATCTTTCACTGCGCCGCATCTCTTGACAGACTCCCACCGATCCATTGCTGACTGCCCAGACGTTGTCCGACAACCACACATAGACATCCTCGCATGACAGACACCGATACTTCCCCAGACTCGCGACGGCTGGAGAATATAACCGAAGGGGAGGTCGTCCGAGGACGGCAGAGATACTCTGACATGGCCGCCGACGTGTTATCTCCCAGGAGCGAGCCTGGTCCTCTCTCGTCGCCAAATGCAAACCGCACCTCCCTTCCCCCTCTCGTCACTTCCCCACCATCCAAGGCAAAGCTCGACAGAGCCAGCTCATACCTCAGCAAGCGCCTCTCAACTTTTTCAAACACATCCGCCGCACAGTCAGTACGGTCTCGGCCGCAATCCACTGCATTCCCCATATTCCACTCGAGCTTGCCTTATACCTTGGTCCGGGACTTTGCTTACGGCCCACTACATCCCCTCTTCTACGGTCCTCTCCCAGAACAACCCTCTGATATCTCTACGCCGGCCAGTGAAGTCAGCAGGAGACTGTCTGATCCTCCCCCAGTTGCATGGCACACTGATCGAGGGGGCTGGTCCGCTGGCACTTGGGACCCAGGCGAACAATTACCACAGACATCGTACGACGGCGGCCCACCATACAGCGAAGACGAAGACATACATAGCCCCGTGGTCACGAGCCACGCGCGGCATAAGAAGCACAAGTCAAATATTGTAGACTTCGATCACACGCGAGGCCGAAAAGGATACCCTGAAGAGCATCGGCGAGGTTCGTACGCGGGCACTAATGGCGATGGAAGCCACATTTACTTTATCGGCGAGCTGAATGAAGCCGCAAACGGCCCTGGAGGCGAATATATCACATATCCTCTACCAATCCAGGGGCAGCCAGGGGAAAGCCTCGATGTTCCCGCGGACGAGCCGTCACGGCGCGATTCTCACTTTGCGACTACACTTCCGCAACGCGCGTATGCGGATGCAGAAGGTCCGCCCTATGATTCGGACGAGGAAATGTCTGAACCAGGGGACTATCTTCGAGACACGAGCCGATACTCGCGCGATTACCAATTCACAATTGCCTCGCCCGAGGAAGAGATGCACGGCAAAGCTGTCGCGCTTTTCGACTTTGCGAGAGAGAATGACAATGAACTGCCTCTCGTCGAGGGCCAGGTGATCCTGGTTTCGTACCGGCATGGGCAAGGATGGCTCGTTGCACAGGACCCCAAAACCGGCGAGAGTGGGCTGGTTCCTGAGGAATATGTCAGACTTTTGCGCGACATTGAAGGCGGCTGGAGCGGCCTGATGAATGGCACCGCGAATCTGGATCCCAGCAATGGCCAGGAAGGGCTCTTGTCTCCAATCTCCGCGGGCCCAGAGGCGAAGACACCTACACAAGCCGATCATCGTGCGTACACACCGGTCATCTCAACCTTCTCAACCACCACAAAAGATCTCGAGCCGTACCCGAAAGAGATGCTTGGCACTCCGACGAATACGGAAGGGGCGGGTTTCTCGAAGCCACGGGATTCTTCGAAAGAGAGGTCGGAAGATGCCCCAGACAAGACCGGGTCTACACCAATGGAAGGAGTGGAGGCGACGCCGGAGCCAACCACACAATCGCAAGACCAACAGAGCAAGGAGGATCTGTCGTGATCGGTTGTTCAATCACAGGACCCAAAGACCTGATGAATTCTGCATTATTTCTTCGACCAACATCTTATCACCGCATCGGCGGCGTCTTGGATTTTGATTAGCATACCAGCCCGGACTGGCATTTTGGAATTTCATGACATTCGCTTCACCGCCGTGTTTTAACTGATCTATTTACCCCCGCATTTTGATTCATTCGGCTTTTCCTCTTCTCGCTTCTCGCTCATAGCCTTTCCAGCGGCCCTTTTTTTTGGAAGAAGTCATCGTCGATACCCTTCGATATTTTTCCAGGCTTCAAACCTCCGATGCCACACCCACAACGCAACGACGTAACGTGCCAATGTACAAATCTTTTGATTATACATGGTCATATACCGGTGCAGATCTACCATGATTATCTTGGCTGTATCGATGAAGTTGTATGGTTACATTCTGCGCGAATGCAGGCGCTATGGAAACATAAATTTCAAAATTTCACACCGTAAGGTGTACGCCAAACATGGATATCATGGGATATTGACGAGGATATACTATATACTGGCCCGTTTATGGTTGTCAGCGCGTGCAGGATGACGAAAAGGCCGCCACATTTGTAGTTGTACGTCTCTGATGAAGCATGCACGAAATTCTCAGGTGAAGGGAATGATGGCACGATCTAATCTATCACGGTCGGCCGTCAACCCATTTTTGTTTGGTAGGAAGGAGATCAAGCGGCACGGCACGGCCCGGCACGCCGAAGTATATGTGCTCGGTGCTTTCCAAGTGTGTGCCCGCTACAGCAGTAGTAGTTTGCATTGTCATGATGGAAATGACAAAAAGATTAATTACCTCACCCTCATGTGTGTGCGTAATCAACATTTTGATCTGTGGTGACCCCAGGTCCTTAGCCTACCAAACTCTCTACCCCAGGCAACCATCCCCGCTCTATTTAAACAGGACTCTTTCCGACCCGGACCTGGAAACCCTCCTCCTTTCTCTCCTCCCTTCTCTCCTCCTCTCTCTCCTCCTTTCTCTCCTCCACAAATCTAAATCCCTAAGAAAGATATCTGGATTTCCTAAATTCCCAGAGTTCAGCAATCGATGGTGGCCCCACTTCGCCAGCGCAGCCCGCGCACCAAAAGCGGGTTCAATGGCCATGTCTGAGAGTTAGGACTTATGGGCGGTACTCCTCACTCTTTCTCTCTGCCTCGGCACCATTTCTCCTGGCTTTTGAAACAGACCTAGTCGCCTACCTGATCGTGGACATGCTTTTTCTGCACTGCACTGCACTGCAGATATACGGAATCCACCAAAGCTATGTGTGATCCCCGGGGAAAGCCCCTAATTCCAGAAATGGAATTTCGCCGCCTCCGCTTTGAGCATTTGAAAAATTGCATCAAAAGAAGCTTTGAGAGTATGATTCATGGGCGATTCTCATCTCTGCCTTGAGCCTCTCAAAACTGAAAAGGACTTCTACGAAGGGTATATGTGGATCTAGACTGGTTTTCCCTCTCCGCCTTCGGCATTTGTAAAAATGCATCAAAAGAAGCTTTGAGAGTATGATTCATGGGCGATTCTCATCTCTGCCTTGTGCCTCTCAAAACTAGAAAGGACTTCTACGAAGGGTATACGCGGATCTGGACCAGTTTTCAACTCTCCTTTTCAAGTCTCCGCCTTTTCAATACCAGGAATCGAAAGACGATTTACAGAAATCACCAGAAGCTAGGCTTCATGGGAGATTCTCCTCTCTGCCCCGGCATCCTCCCTCCTAGCTATGTAAACAGACACATGTCCACCTACGCCTAGATACACTCTTTCTTGCTCCACTGAAGACATAGAAAGCTCGGCAAATGTGTCTGGTTTCTGTGGGGAAAAAAAGCAATTCAAAAGTCAAATGTGGTTACCCCTGCCTCCGCACACATCAGCCATGCAAACGCAACGCAACATAATTTATGGGCGATTCTCTTCTCCTCCTTGGCCCCTTAGAAGAGAACAAAAGAGGTGTATGAAAAACACATGTGGACGTGTACTATTTCTCGCTTTTACTTTCCGAAAAGTAGAGGTTCAAAATGAATGTGGCAGCTTTCCACAGATAAAGAAACCATCCATAGAAGTCATGAGCGCAACGTGCATGTCAGACCCCCTTACTCCAGGAGCCCCCGAAATCGACGCTTGGCTCCAACAAGAGGTCGAGAAGATGGGTTCCGACGACCAGGATGGTTCGGGAAACCCCCTTGAACTCACCCTAGAGAATCTTGGTCTGGACGAGCCAACGGCGGACAATTCTGGACAAACTCAATCCATTCCAGACACTCAGAAGGAGAAACAGGCCAAAGTAGTCCCTCCCAGGTCCTACACGCCTACCGTTGCTCTCCCAAACACAGGAGTGTTCAAGCCAACCACCATTCATGGTATCGAGATTCATCGAGTCGCTTCTACGGACAGCCAGAGAGTCGCCGTCCAGGGTGCCTCTCCCTCATGACCCTTCTACCCGGTATCCTCCCTCATGGCTATTTAGATAGGTCTGTTCCTAACGGAACCCGGACTTCCTCTCAACCCCTCCAATGCGCATATAGAATTGCGAAAAGTCTGTGTTCTCCGAAAATGAAACGGATTAGGATTACATGTGATTACCTCCGCCTGCTGTACACGGACCATCGGAATACTCAACACATCAAACTTGTATGTTTGTACCTGAATGAATCGGATAACAAATTAATGCTCCCGCGACGTAACCAGAAACAGTCTTCATACACGGAGTGAACATTTATGATGGACCTTGACTAACATTGTCAACATACAAACAATGAGAGGAGCGGAGATCCGTGTGCAATCTCCTTTCTATACCGGCGCTCTATAGAAATAGATTACTAGGATGGTATCACATGGACCGGGTTCCACTTTCCAAAAGCACAACATCAGAATTTTGAATGTGTCAACCTGCCGCATACAGCGACTATTTACAGAAGTCATGGGAGTATATTTCTTATGAGTGTTCTCCCCTCTCTACTTCGGTCCTCCCAGGGAAAAAACGACTTCCAGAAAAGGTTTATGTGGACCGTTTCTGCTTTTCGAAAGCAGCAAATATCTATTTTCATGTGCAGAAGTCATTTCCGACCACCGGCCTTCCAGCTCCGGCTCCAAACGCACCAAAAAGATCATGCTATGCTCGACTTTTGAACTTTTGTCAAATTTTCACGAATACACACTTATGTGTGTGCGAAGAGAGTCCTGGGACCAAAACCAAAAAAGAAAAATGGGCATCTGTTAGGAAAGAGACTCGGTGAAGAGAATCGCCAAATGAACTTCTCCAATGTCAGTCCTATGTTTCTGAGAGTCTTTTTCCTAGGAGAAAGGACATGAGAGCCCCAAAATGAATCTCATGTGGACAATTCTTCATCGAAACGATGTATGTGTTTTTGGGGATAAGTGGTATGGCTTGAGCCCCAGGGTTCGAACATGGATGTAGACATGATACATGTAGATCCCTTGTGCGTTCTCTTTTCCGCGAGAAAAACACATGGGCATCAAAGGAGATGACGTGAAAAACCACATATTCGAGTTGCGGATGGATGTGAGCTTTGTGTAGGAAAGAGTTTCAAGGCTTCGAGTTCGAAATCCTGATCTGGATACAATTATGTGTGGGTTTGTTGCATTTGTATTCAGAGGATGGGAAGTAACGGATGTTTCGGTACATATATGGACCTGTGAGACTTGGGTTAAGGGCCTGGGATCCGGGAATCCCGAGAGGTGAGGGAGGGCTTTGGAGCATACTATACCTTTGGCTTATGGGGTTCTGGGACAGCAAGCTACAATGTGGAGAACTTATGAACGGAGGTTTTGTGGAGAGCTCGAAAATGAAACTGGTTTGAATGGGCTGGTTCTGTTCCTCTACCCCCCATCCAAGGGAAGAAGTGGACTGGAAAAGAGGCTAGTACAGAGACTTGTGTGGAAGCCCTTGTCTGTAACCTTCAGCAACTTCGAAGACAGAAAGACGTGGACGGGATTTTCATGCAATGAGCTGGAAAGTCCGCTCAGATTATGTTCATATTTTGCTTCCTGAAACAAAAATACTAGAGCAATCCAATATTTGCGAAACCTGAATACCCTTCTTCAAAGTGTTAATCGCTGTTCACCTCTTCAAAAACTCATATCCGAACTTGCTTCCTCAAACTCCGCCCAAGGATGTCGCCGAAGCAATCGAAGAAAAGGTAGTGTTGATCTTTGTGTCTGGTCTTCGCAAGGGAAAGGTTCTAGAGCAATGTTCATAAAGAAGAAATCTACGAGTTCAATATATTATGCTTTGGCTAAATTCCAGACACTTCCATAAATAAACCTTAGCTAATACTATCGTGTGGATAACATTTGTGCCTGTGAGATGCCATAAGAACAGTTGTATAGAAGTTAACGTAATGTCCGTGAATGATCACCTATCGAAACCACATGTGCTAGTACATCAAAATGAATAGTTATTCGATATGTAGGTTTTCTTCCTAGACCGAGCTATGCAGAAAACGGAGATCAAAATTAGGCGATGTTGCTGTGCTAGTTGCCGGGTAAGTAGCCATAGATTCGATGGGTCGCATGATATGAAAGCAATAGTGGAATAGGGATCCGAGTCGGCATTGAATGAGGCAATACTGAAACATACCATGGCCATCTTTTTGAGCTCATTGCGGGCTCAAAATGTGTATGTGGGTGGTATTTCGAAAGTTGCCCATGTTGTCGAAGAAATTAATATGTGTTACGTTTAGAATGTTATAGAACCAGAGCATTCAACGAGACTGGGGAAGAAGTAGATGTTGAAATCTAGGTCTATCCAAAGTAGAGAATATAGTGTGAAGATTTTATTTAGTTTACTCTTTAGGACGATTGCTTTTCTGTATTAGAAGGTATTGTGACGTGAGGGAGGGAGTGATAGACATGATGAACACAATCAAATTTATCTGTAAAAAGATTGAAAACGTCAATATACTGTGCTGGGCAGGGAGGTGAAGCAACCTGCAGCCGACGAATCTGTCAAGGCTATGGGGGTTAGCAAATCGGTGAATTGAAAAATACCTTATACGTAAGATACCTGGTAAGATGTAGAATGCGTCATAAGTTGCTACACTATGTTCGGTGTACCTGCAGATAACTTGACTACCCACTATAATAAATAATTATCTTATGTACCAATGGCCCAAAATTTACGTCTATATTAGTCTGAGTAAAATTTCATCACCGGTGCTTATGTTTATGTTTTCAGTGGTATCATAAGAGTCTTTGTTAGGTTCTGTGCTGGGCCTGTTGGCATATACAGCAGCAAGGGATACAGTGGGGCAGTTAAATTGGTTCTTGCAAGGTCTTTGGCCTAAAAACCTCGATGAAGGGGGGCTTCAGAAGGACGAAATGATATCCTGCTCCCCAAACAGCGCAGGATATAGTTATGTGTGGCTCCGAGGAAAAAATAGCCCAGACGGCGTGAGGCAACGGGAAAACGCGTCAACAGCGGCTTGAAGTCCATAAATCTGAGGCTACATGAGTAGGCTACCTTAATGACCGTGAGAATGTGGAGTTTTCACTCGTTCAAGCTGAGCAGTCGGTCCCACGCAGCAAAGGTCGGGCGGCTTTTTGGGATCACTGCATCCATCGTCGGACGTGGGCATCTACACAGATTTGAGGGTGTGAGAACCTCAAACCTCTACTCTACAATTGAATATGTGTGAGATTCACCAGATAACACGATGAGAAATCTGTGTGCTGTGCGTCTGTAATGCACGCTGGCCATCGAAATGGCTGGGGTGGGACTCGAGTAAAGCGCACGCTGTTGCCGAGCGACGTCAAAGTCGAGGGCAAGCGTCCCGCTGGAAACGATACACGAGCACCACAACATGCTCTACGTGATGGATAAGATAAATTTCAAGCCTCCAGGACAATAGCCCATGTATGATGAGCTCTATTCTGCAACATGAAGTAGTAGCGTAAGCTCTACGGCCTAAACGCTTCCAGATATGAACAGCAACAAGCCACGAAGGTAAACAATGAAGGGTCACTGGGCAAAAAAGAAAACAAAAATAGCAAAAAAGGGTCGCTGGAGATGCGCTCGAACAGCTGACTGAAAAAACCCACAGTATGGATTTTTTTCCTCACCTATCCACAAGTTAGTACGGCTCACATGCCCAACTCAACCATGGGGGGCGGCATGGTTGAGTGGTACTAGAATTGCTAGAATTAACTGTTGATATAGACAAAATTGAGGAAGTTGTGTTGACAGGCGGGGTTGGGGCCCAGGCAGTCACCAGGCTTGTGAAAGAGCCTCTGTTTGCTCGAGCACTGCCGCACGTGCTCCGCTATCGTCACTGAGCAATCACGTCACGGAATACCCCTGCCAGACATTTCTGAGCTTTCTGACTGCTTTCATGTGCGCTCTGATGTTGTACGGCCCACTGCCTCCCCCGGCAGCCCACGCATCAGTGCTTTCAAATGCTCTACGTGTAAATTCATTCAACCATACATCATGTCCCACCAGAAATTGACTCTACTGAGAAGGCAGAGCACTAATCACTTTGACAGAGCAGCCCTCCTGGACGAAGACTAGACGCCGTTTCAGTGCCCGCCCGCCGAGCGTTCGCCTCCCCCCACCCAATCGGCCACTCGCGTTCTCCCAGTCAAGAGCCTCTATTATCCCACCTTCTACCTCGAATCAAGCCTCTTATTACTTCTTAAGTTCACAAGCGATACGCTGATCCTTTCTTTACCTATGGCTGTTTTTTCCCTACCTATAACGTCTCCGACTGGGCAACACTGTGGTAGCATCAAGAAGACTCCTTGGAGAATTTGTCTTGTGAGTTCCTCTGGAAATTACACATGGTTGAGTTACATTTAGCAAAGCACCCTACCCTCGGCCGACGCCCTCCCTTCACACCATCATCTCCTCCCTGAACTACTTACAGAGTGCTCGAAATATACAATTCTAATCTACTCACCGCAAGATGAAACCCACAAGCGACTTCCATAATGCGATCGAATCGATCCCGGTATGCGATATGGCCCACAAAAGCCTACGGAGTCGTGCACAATACCCCCAAAGGGTATCATGGGGTATCATGGATACACGAGTGTCGACCTGGAATCGAACAACACTTCAATTTTCGGGTAGTCGTCGCCCTTGACTGGCAAGATCGAAGAGACAAAGGAGCGACAACCCCGAGTCCGTATCATGTCAACAGTTGGGCCACGCGCGTCATGCTATCTCGAGGCGTCTGGTTCGTTAAGCACAGGAATAAACCTACCCGCTACTAAAGAGGCTCTCCCACTCAACCATATACCGATGATGCTACGAGCTTCAGTACTCGCGAAGGGCCACTCTTCTTGGCCGTGTCTACTAGTCTTCGATGTTGCGATTAGTTTGATTATCTGACTGGGGCATCATTGGATATTATCGATATCGGTTTGACAAAGATCTATTGCTCTATGCGTGCTACTGTAAGAAGAGCCATGTCTTCATTCCACGATAGTGGGATTATTTGATATCATCGAGGAGTCCACAATTTTGGCCTAAAATGCCGGGAAGTTGATAACGCCAAGTTCTCAGAATAGCACTGGCCTTGAGAACTTTGAACAATTCGAAAGAATTTAGGAAGGATCCGAGCATGGGAAGTCAGCAATCACCACCACAAATCCTGTATTACTGCTGTCTGGAAATAATAACTATTGACCTTGAAATACGGGAGGTATATCCGGAGCCGAAACTGCGGACAAACAAAACGCGAACGAGACACCAAAACCGCCGACCAGCTACAACATTCTTCGCGAATTGAGCACATCCTTCTAGCTCTCATACTGGCTCCTCCACGTTTCCACAAGACTGTGAATGAGTTCCTTCGTCACCTCAACTCCCATCTCCAACTGATCATCGGTATCTAAGCTTGGTACGTGCATAAATGCCACATCTCTCCTCTGGTTCTTTCCGGTCCTCTTCATTTGTACTAAATCTGTATAGTAAATGAACCCGCACAAGTATGTGCCCACCGAGTCGCTCCACCGAACATCTTCTGTGTTCATCACATCCTCGAGAAGCTTGACCTTGACATTCTGTCCTGCGTTTTGGCTTTGAGTGTCCGATTGAACCTCCCCCTGCGTCGAAAACGGCCACTTAACATCTTGGGTCCGGTTTTGCCATTTGGCGACAACGCTCTGCAAGTCAATGTCGGTACTCAATACCGCCGGTTCCTGGCCCCAGTGCTCTTCGATCTCCTCGACAGTGAAAACCTCACCATCTACATCACGCGGAAACTGGTAGCCGTCCTTTTGACTAGTCTGCTCGACAGCGAAATAAGTACGGCCAGCAGCAACACCCATGTGAAGCGCGATGTCTGGCTGATGCTCGGCGATGAGCTCAGGAACAAGGTCAATCACTGGATGATAAGCCACCTTTACGAATGAAGGATGGACAATGAGCTCGATATTGTTCGGAAGAGAGCTCGGCAAGCGAGATGCGATACCCCAGGAAGGATTGTCGGGCACACCACCGAAGGGCTGTAGGGCTGTTAGCGTGGTAAAACGGGTACGCTAGGTACCATTTAGCTAAATAGGAGTGCATACCCCGAACCCGGTTACCAGGACTCTTGTAATTGCGGAAGCGATGGGTGCCATGGTTTTTATATCAATGCAATTTGGACTTAAAGTGCTCGCTGAGAATTGATACTGCAAAGGGGAACTTTGCTGAGCTTTTATAGTACCACAGCAGACCAGGGCCAGCCTGTTCCCTCGGACAAGTTGAAAAGGCCATTTTATTCTGCGGACGAACCTGTCTTTTGGTAACCTCTCGGTCCCCTATCCTCCAGCCTCGAATGGGGAACATTGGAACTAGGAAGTATCGTTGTTGAACCGGAATTGAGCGGCACCTTGCTCAATCAGGCATGTAGAAGGGCACATGCCCCGAGTTGCAAGGCCTTTTTTACAGTTTACGCCGGGTACCAATACGCCGAGCGTTATTCGATATCTCCGCCCTCCCTGCACCAAGTCTATCCACCCAATAGAAATAAGGCTGTATTCAATCTGCCATGAACACATTCCTATACCGTTGGAAAATAATCCTGGTGGAAGGATTCAGATCGTGGCGCGTGGACCCCGGTTTCGGAACGTTTGTATGCACGTCTGACCTTTGCCACGATATGATTGGACAGCAAAACCATTGAAGCGCAATTGAGGAAGGAGAAAACCCGGGTGAACTGAGGAGCTTGCAATCCGTTTGAGAGTAGAAAGAGAAGGAGGAAGTGGGGAAGCTAAAAAGGTGTGGCACCTCGCCCAAGACCAGATGTCGAGTATTGCTAATGTGATCTCGATCTAGATGCCAGGATATCACAATTCTTTCACGAGACCTTATATGGCTATTACGCAGAAGTGGCATGCAGTTGAACCTTGGGCATGACGCCAACAATAATCTAAATATAATATATTTAGCGTGCGCAACAACAAGCTCAGAGCATGAAGAGAGAAGACGTGCCCTTATGTATTCATATCAATCGAGGTTGACAGTCGTGGAGATTGTAAAGTTCTCCATGGGTGATGAAATTAAGGTTGGTTATGCGAGGTGGAATACGTCACATCTCTGCGGGACATGGTACTCAATGCTAGTACCCTGATATGTTGTAGTGGTTTTCCTACTTTTAGAACTCACATAGGCTCTGCATAGAAACACGGACAGTCTACATCGTCACTGACTCAGACCAGCGTTGTCTCGATAGGTCTCTGTAAATCTGAGTCTACCTATGGTGGGAATGGAATGAATATTCATGTCCAATAAATAGCATATCTGATGGTATTTTTTGCGCAATCATTGGATCCTGGATGCGTATTTTCTGTTGGCAAAGGAGTTTTACACACTTTGTTCACGATGCTCCAGTCTCCAGGACAGTTCGTGACGGTTACGTTATAGCCGTCCTTGGAGTTATCAATGACTGGCTCCTATCCCACTGGAAATTGGTTCCTGTCGCTGCCTCTGCAGTGTCGCGCCTGGACCCGATGTAGCCTTGAGATTGTCTGCCTAATACTCCATAACAGCATTTTCTAGCGAGCTCATCGGCTCCTCTGAAAAGCCGGTGGTAACAATATCGATCCGATCGCGTGGATTGAGAATTGGAAAGAGACGGTGAAGGAAGGCTGTCAGTACGCGGCGGGCGTTATGTCTTACAGCTCGTTCCTCGCATAGCCTTGTGCAAGCAAACGTACTACCGTGACAGGGCTGAACGGGAGTCGAGTAGGGATTGGCTGCGGTAGCTTCTGAAGTGGAAGGGGTTGGAGGTGGCAGAGCACGTTAGCATCGTTAACTCAATACGGTAATCCTATTAACTCAACGTGGTATTCGCTGGCAGCAAGAGATCAATGCTGTGAGTAGACTCAAGGATATTGACTTGGACCGTGGCTGTGTCTAGCTCTAATGCAGGGTGGGCTAGATAGATTAAACCGTCAGTGCAAATTCGCTCCCCTGCGCTGGTATCGATCACTCAGAATGAGTACATGGGAGGAAGGTCACCCCTGCAACCCACAGCCCAGAGGCCCGTATGGTGGGAATCTTTGGTTCCGAATGTGCTATCCGTGCCTGGCCAACGGTCGATCTACGTGGTAGAAGCAGCGCATTGAGGGAGGATTGTGCAAGACCAGCGGACCGGTTGGTGCTAGCACTCTAGGCAGTGTATCCGCCGCGCCTGCACAGACCAGCTGCGCCCTGTCATCGCTCCATCACACGAAGACCCACGAGCCCCTTCGTCTCGTTGTCATCACTATCTCTGTGCCATGTATAGATGTAACGGAACATTCTCAGATCAATCTGCACCTTAAAGAATCAGGTACCGACTCTTTATAAACGCCCCATCGCGGTGGTCCCCCTTTAGGCCCCTCTTCAGCTTATCCGTCTCGTTCCACTGTCTCGCGTATAGTCAAGGTACCGGCCCAAGACCTTGATTCCTCACCAAGGACAGTGCTTGTATTCGGACTCTTCCCACCAATGCGTCATGACCAAGTCTGGGAAGTGTGATACTTGCAGGTCGCGCAAGGTGAAGGTACGTCGCTCGTGAAGCAGTCTGTCAAATTGCTCTCCGGATCGCCACTTGTGCACAACATTCCATTTTCGACCACAAAATGCGAGCTTTGCTAAGAACTGCTAGTGTGATGAGAGAAAACCAAAGTGTGGTGCTTGCAGCAAGAGGGATCGTGTCTGTACATACACCTATGGAAAACTCTCCGCTCTGGTGCTGGAAGATCCAAGTCAGTTCTCTCGGACCGGCAAACCTCGAGTCGCGCCCCGCGTGTACCCTTTAGTATCGTATGAAGATGCCGGAGTGGCTGCCACTGGACCGTCTACAGCTCTTCCGTCAAGCATGAGTGTGGAAGGGGAATCTGGGGTTGGTGCCGGTGCTTTTCATACTTTCTCTGCCTTGTACGGCACACCTGAGGGTTCGCGAGACCCATCGCGAGAGCATTCAATCGAAGCATATGGGCGATCCAGATCCCCCTCACATCAACTCCTCCTTCATCGTCCTTCCTCCCCGCAATCCCGGCTTGCAGCGCGCTTTATTCATATGATAGGGCCACTGGCTCCGGACGTCAATCCATTCTCAGTTCATGGCTGCTGGATCTCCTCAATCCCATCTCGAATAGGGTCCAGCTCGGTACTCGACTTTGCAGCAGAGTATGCATTAAACGCAACTGCCCAACTGGGCGACCGAAGCTTCGCTGTTCAGGCTGCCGCTCGAGCCTCGAGGGATAGGGCATTGAAAGAGTTGCGATTTGGCATCAATAATACCAAAGACGTCCCGAATTTTGATGTAATACTTGCCATCAGGCTACATTTGCACGCTGAGGTCAGTAACGCGCTACCGAAATCCCTGCTCTGATTGCTGAACTCGCGCAGGTCTTCATGCCTATAAGCGAGTGGATATATCTAACCATTCATGCAATGGCTCTTTCTGAGCTGTTAAAGGGTGGACGGGCAACCGGACTTGACTTCGATCAATACTGGAGTGTTGTCGAAAATACATACGTGGATGAGGTATATTGGTCTCCTTTTCACATCTGTGTCAAGCACTAATAACACAAAGGTATTCGAAACGATATTATCTAACCGAACATCTCTGTATGACAACGATTACTTTCTCTCACTGACTTACCCACCGGGTCCTTTCTCGTCGTTGGAGGGTCAAGTAGCGACCTCGACTATGCACATTTTCATCCAAATGCCACGCCTCGCCTGTCTCCTGCGCAAGGCTATCTCCGACACCGCAACCATCGCGGACATTGCTTCAGTTGTATGCCTCGCAGAGTCCCTCTGGAAGGTCAATCCTATCCGCCTTGTCGAAGAATTCTACATGTCGAACACCTCGAGTATTCCCAATCCGCCGTCGCTTAAGATCAGTGAATTCGTCCCCACCTCATTAGATTTCACTTCAATCGAGAAATGCTTGGTACTTACACGGTATTGGTGCATGCAACTTAACTTCTGCGGCTTGTTGCTACAAATACACAACTATTTCCCCCATCAATGGGCTACTAGCGTACTGCCAGATGTGGAAGTTATTCAAGAGGCGGACATATCAGCTGCTACATGCCTAGCTCAGGCCGTACCGTACGCACTATCGGTATATCCATCTTTACCGCTTGTCGCCCTTCGCGTAGCAAATCCAGTGCAAATATCTTTTGCGACCTGGTATAGATTGAGAAGGCGCTGCCAAATTGCTCGGGATTTTGGAGGTTCACATGATATGATTGAGTATCAGTTTGAGAAGGCACACAGAATGGAGGAATACATTTTAGAAACGGGTCGCCGCATTCATCACCAATGGTCGGCTCCGGCAATAACAGCTGGTGCTATGGAGATGATGACGGAGATTCTACAGGTTGGAAAAATCGAGCTCGAGTTGCCAAGCAGAACGAAGAAGGCAACACCTGAGTATCAGAAACAGTGGTTGGCCGTCGCTGATGAGAAGTCCAGGCTGAGGGCACTGGAGTATGGAGACATGGGCCACGATACAATGATTCAAGTAGTAGATGAGGTAGGTTGTAACTGATGTTTCTAATTCAACAGTGAGATAGGCCGCGATTGTGCTGGTCGCAATTCCGAGCCGCTCGTTGCTCCCGAAATAATCCCTAGATAGAACATAATTCATGACATTTGAGTTCACAAACCTTAGATCTTTCGCTAATGAAGTCTTGAACAAGGCTAATTACCACGACTCATATCCTCGTGATGAATTTGTCGTCTATGTGCGTTGCGTGTCGAAGTGGCTCCAAGTAGGCCGGGTCTAGTACAACTCACAGTCAAGAAGGCTCAATGTGCCATTGAGGGTAGAACAGGCCCAAGCGGACTTAGCCCTGCCAAACGCCGCCTGAAATTGACGAGTGTTGCTCTGGTAGCAGGGGCGGGGCTCTGAGTGTGACGTAATACTCGTTGAGTGAAAGGAGGGCGCGTGCGGCGTGCAAAGGTAAACAAACGACGGAGGAGATTGAGCGGGGCTTCCCCTCATTGAGCACATTCAGAATTTCGACCTATATATACACAATAATCTACAATTCTTTCGCCCTAGGGGAGTTCGCTCCCCTAGGGCATTTGGTCAATTTGTAACGATACAGAGAAGATTTGCATTGCCCCTGCACTAAGGATGACATGTACAATCAAAGAGATTACACCATTTTTTTGCCCCTGGAACAGGCTGAGGTTCGAGTCTCATTGGATCCTGAATCTTTTGGGGTTTTCCCTTTTTTGGTACGTGCTTGTTTGACTGGCGATGCCTCACTGAGACTCTGTAGCAAGAGCCAGAAGCAGAACAGTATTCTGACGGTAGCAAGAATCCCTGCGCATATTTTTATTCCTATAATACACTTAATTCAGCTACAATAAGGCGCGGGGGTTATTGGAACGTGGTGGCTGCACATATGTGAGGTTTAGAATCGCTGCCGTAGGACATACGTTCACTGCATGGAGTGTGACGGTGATCAGATAATTTTCTGGATCACAGAAACCCTCACGCTCAGTGGAATGAGAACTCGGAATGTCTGCCTTAATTGTATCGCTCGTCGATCCTCATCCTTGAGGAGCGGGATGTGTATACAAGAGCATACCCCGAAGTGAAAATTGCCGCCCGGTAAAGCGCACCACTTCCTCCAGAGAACCCAGCTGTTGCTATGAGATCACCACAGAAACCCACTGTCTAGATCCATACTACATAGTATATTCTAACTATTTTCGTGCACGATGTTGCTTAATGTGTATGCCAGCTTTCACGCTGCAGCAGTGGCGCGTTGGGGCGCTGTGGCTGTCTCTGTACATTCTGACTGCGCAAGGTAAGCTTCTCTGCTGAGTGACACGCCTTCCCACCATTTAAAAGGCTATGGCCTTGAGAAAGCACGTGCTTCAGAAGTGGCCATCGTTGGTTGGTGCCTGGTCGAGGAGCGTTTGCTGGTCTTTCACGTGGCGCGTCCGTAACACGGGCCAGCCGAAATTTCCAACCACCACAGTTTACCCCACCCTCAATTTCTTCTTGTATATAAGTTCAAAAATTTAGAAATCTTCTGCCCTAGGCGGGCTCACACCCCCTAGGGCAATTGGTCAATTTGAAACGATACAGAGAAGATTTGCATGGCCCCTGCACTAAGGATGACATTCAAATCAAAGAGATTTCACCGTTTTTTTGCCCACGCCCGGTGTTCGAGTCTCGTGATTACACTTTGTGCTTTTTTGACACTTCAATTTTTTGCTCCGACCTCGTACCCATAAAAGCTCGCATGCCATTTCTCCTACTGGGCACTGTGATTCCCTATACACGAATCAGCTACGCTGTCTGGTGCTAGACATTACGTAGTAGTGAATTTGTGTGATTAGGGTTCCTATACATTGACTCGAAGGCTTTCGGTATGTTTGGGAAGATGCTTGAATCCCACACGAAGAAGTCTAACTACGTGAAGCATAATGCGGCCACTCGAGCATTGATCGATGAAACCCTACTAGGGAAGTGTTCGACCGGCAGCGACAGGAACTCATGCGCGAGAACATCGTACCACGACTTCTTACAGTCAGGAGTAGGGTGAGGGGAGTGTGAGGATGAGTGGTGTATCGAAGCGCAGTGGCAGTACCACCACGTCGTGTACTGTATTTGAAAAAGACTATCATGTTTCGGTGCCTGCTTGGTCACTAGTTCTCATTGAAGATTTAGATGATGTGATGTGATTTCGGGGTAGATGAAGTTTTAGCTGCGGTACAGATATTCAACAAAAATATGCGAAGGTTTTTCCTAGATTTGAATTTTCATATGACAACCTTAATCCTGAACAAGAATTATTGTATGAGAATCTCTCACGCAGCCAGTCTTCTTACACAAGGCTGACTAGTCACAGGCGCAGGAGCAATCGCAAGGAGAGGACAGTTAGCTATGTAGAACTGAAAGCAGTTTTATCTCTTTATAGTTTGATGATCAGAAAAATTTTGAGGTTGAACATATCTTCAAAAGCTATTCTAGGAGCCATTTCACAGCCCTCACCACGTCTCGCTCCCACTCTCTGCTTACAGGTAAATCGGGACAGGTAGTCCAGAACCCATGCGGTAAACCCGGGTATACATCCTCCCGCGCACTCAACCCACTCTCTTGGAGTATCTTAGAATATAAAAGCGCTTCATCTCTCCTCGGATCCCACCCACAGATCGAGAAATACGCCTTCTTGGCCACATTCGCCCATTCTTCCTCCAGCAGGGGAGAGTATCTCTTATCGTCCTTCGGCGCCCCGTACTTCTTCCAAAAGTATTCGATAGAAGATTTTGTCAAACCAGGTGCATCGTCGATCTCATCAACACTGAGTATATGTGGTCTGTATTTAGCGGGCCGTACATCAGGGTGGCAGAAACTGGATGCGAGAAAGACTAGGCCGGTCAAGGGTGGACTAAGCTGCTTCTCGCGAAACCGGTGCGCTAGGCCTGCAGTGAAGTTGCCCCCGGCAGACGTACCACCCAGCAGGAACCCTTTGCTGAGGTCCAGGTTGAGCTTTTGCTCGGCGTCTGAGGTCGTCGTCCATTCCAAAACATTCCAGCAGTCTTCGAACCCTATAGGGAACGGGTGTTCGGGAGCTAGTCTGTACTCAACACTGAGAACCACAAGGTCCAATTCCTTTGCCCAGGCTCGGCAGGTCGTGTCGTCGTTCTCTAGGGAACCGGTCACGAATCCTCCGCCGTGCATGTACACAAAGAGCGGAGACTTGCCGGTCGTATTGACACTCTCGTAGGAGCGCACCAGGATGCCGTAGCCATCTCGAGCGGGGATCTGGAATTCTGAAATGTGTAATTGCGGATCAGGAACTATGTCTTTGCGCTCGCGAGTCATAGAATATGTTTTGGTTCCGGAGGGAAGATTATCAGGGAACTATTTGCGATTAGCCAGTATTTCGAAAGGGCTGGCGCCTGAGATGCATACATCGGCCCATTCGGGATGAGGAGTCGATAGATGACGGAGCTCAGCCATTGCTTATAACTTTCGATGTTGTTGTAGCTTGACTGTATTGGGCAAGGTCCTGATGGTCTCAAGCTCTCAAGCGTCCTAATCCCGAGGTGAGGCCGAAGCGTGGTGAATGTTGACCTACACACTTCGCAAGGGGCGATTGAAGCATTTGAAGTTGGCAGGAAATTTTCCCAAGCAAATATATTCCGTCCGGCCCTTCATAGTGTAAGGTAATGGCTGATCTGATAAGACCAAAGGCCGATTCAGGGAATGTTTAAGGCGGGGTGGTGCCGCAGCCAAGAGGTTCGGTCGTCTAGATTTTCATCTAATCTTATCAATCGGGATATTGATCGACAACAGAAGCAACGGTCACGGTTTCCTGCCTTCCACCTCGAGCTTGGTCCGGACGGGAGTTTGTCTAAGACTAATTTCTCGTGTTTTTTTTCGGCTCATAAGCTAGATTTAAAATAGAAACATGGGTCCCGAGGGCGGGGTTGATGGGCCGGGGACTCGACCATGGGACTGGAACACATCGTGGACCACGTTGCACATCATCACACACAGTGGACTTCATTTGTTCAATTGAAGTCGGGCGTACATTCATATTTGTGATATTATTGACGGGGAACGAATAGCTGACATGTAAGTGTAGATCTGGCGCACAAGCACATCTATTACAACGGGAGCGACCAATTTGGTTGAGGTCAAAGGCACCCACGGGTCTGGTCTCAGTCATTTTCCCGATGCCGTTCTACCCATGCTATTCTACATGAAGCGTTTCCATATACTCATTAAAGTCGTTATACTACATCGCCATATGAGCTCGTTACTCCAAAAGCCCATTTACATCCACTGCTGATGGGAGACGGTGAAAGTCTTACCAACCCCTCCCATCTCTTGTGATGCACAAAACGCTCTTCTCTTGGCACCAGCCTTGTACCATCCAAGGTTCCAAGTATTGCTCCACCGCGAATACCTCATTGCTGCCATCTTTGGGCACAGCAATATCTTGCCCTTGCGATTTATGAGCTTTATCCCAAGCCTTGATTTGCTTTTGCGTCGCCCGTTTGTAAGTGCGTATTGAGGTGCTGTTATTGAAGTATGTTGTGAAATCTTCTAAAACGATAGGATCGTACATTAGAATCTTCTCTCGCCAGGAGGGCTTCTTCGGATTGGTTGTGGGCTGTTGGCTTTCAATTGCGATTGAGATTTTGCGGAATATCTCCTCTTTAATACCGGTCCATCGCAGTTGCGGTTCTGGGACAACAAACAACCTTGCTAGTGTCGCAGGATTCTCCGATTGTTTGATTGGGACCAAGGACAATGGCTTTGATTCTAAAGACCTTGCTAATCGTGGTGGTGTTGGGCTTAGTGCCTCATCATCTTCTGAGTCGAGTATTTCCTCAATATCAGCAAACCTGCTTTTCTTCTTCACAGGTGTAGCAGGCGAGACCAGCGCTGCTCTTTTGCCGCTTGATGTCTCTTTTCCACTAGCTGAAGCACTTTGGTTTGAGGCAATTGTCGTGTGGGACCTTGCAGAGTGGGCATGGTGCTGCTCTGGGTGCTCCGTTGGTAAGTTAGACAAATGGCCTTTTCCCTCCGGAGAACGACTTTTCGAGCCGTGACTGGGCCTAGCGAGCGCATGAGAACTCGTTAGTTTGATCGAAACGATGTTCGCCGTAGCATTTAGAGCAGCGGCCGTTGAGCCAGATTTTGCACATATTGCGAAGTCATTGATGTCAAAGAAACTTGGTTCAGACTCTTGCTCGTCTGGATTTAGTTCGTCGGCTCCATCCTTCTTACCATGTTGGTTGGACAAGGGCGACGAAACCGAGTCAGAAGATACGTATATAAGAGAAGGCTGGGCGGGACTCGGAGAGCGGACAGTAGAAGATTCCGTGGCATTACGTGCTCCATCCATTAGTAGAGGAAAGTCCTGGGTCCGGTCTGGCTCTGGAAGCCACAAATCTGGTTGGTTCTGGAAGAGATTCCCCTCTTCGTCTCTTGAGCTTGCACCCCAAAGATTAGATTTTGTTGTGACACGTAATGATGTCTGCGCTTTTGGAAGGTAGCCAAGGTCTGTATTAGCAAAAACATCGCGCTCGGACTGCTGAATTGCCATCTGTATATTTCGGATTATGGTCGGGGATTCCTCGAGCGCCAATTGACTGGAAGTACCAAAGAGAAGCTCCTGTCTTTGGATTCGCATAGTCGCAGAGGCCGGACTGAGGAGTTTATCGGCCATTTGCTTTGGTTTCGTGTTAGTCTTGGTCGAGGCTTTCTTCGCCTTCGGCTGTTTCTTTTCGGTCACTTTAGACGAACGTTTGCGTGAAGTTTTAGAGTGAGCGTTCTCTGCTGTTTGTTTATTTGTATCATTCAATGGGACTTTGCTCGTTACATTTCTCTGAGGCTCGAAGAAATTGGTGGTTGGTTGCACGGGATTGTCTTCAGGACCATATTGATCGGTGACTAGGCCTGTTATTGTTCTCGGCTTCTTTTTTGGCGCTTTCATGTTCTCATGGGGCGGATTTGGGGGTAATTGAGGGTTTTGGGGAAGGTCAATTAGCTACAGGTGAGGATAAGTTAGTCACGTGACTGCGCGATTAGGGAGACGCGAATCGCGGCTTACCTGAATCCTGTGGGTCTTGGTCAACGTAGTTTCCGTCGAGCGCTTTGCTTCTAAAGCCTCTGCGTCGTGCATATTTGTTGCAGCAAAAGAATAATTGGAGACCAAGTCTGTGAAACTGCTAATCCCTGCCGAACGGTTGTTTTCCTTGCCAGATGAATTTGGATCCGGCTCCTGGCGAGCAGAGTCATGTACAGGAGTCCAATCCCGCCTCCGCGCCACGGCTTCAACAATTTCCGAGTTGTCACCTTGTTCTTGACTTCGTTCTTCCTTGCCACGAGTTTCTTTTGAACGGCGAGGACTAGCAGGGACTTCCCAGATAGAGGAATCTCCAGTGGATTCTATGCCACTCAATGGCCTATTTGCTTCCGGCGATTCTCGTCTCCTCGACTCGTCATGAAAATGTGTAGAAACCATGCCGGTCGTCTTCTTTTGCACCCCTAGCCCTAATTTTCTTGGTGCTCCTCGAGGCTTTGTAATCTTTGCATTTCGCGTGATTGTGTCATCTGTAGAGCTGCGATTCTTCGTACGCTGCTTTCTCGGTCTAGGATTCTTGGATTTTGAGGGTGGACCGACGTCGTTCGTGCATTGATCAACATCTGGGTGGTTGCAATTAACGGTAGATGAGGCCATTGAGGGTTCGTATTCACTGGCTTGTGCATCTTTGCTAGCCGTGTCTTTGGTTGTTTTCACCTTCCGCGCCCCGCGTTTCTTTGGTTTTGGCTCTGCGATAGCACATGCGCTCTGAGATGGCTTAATAGGCTTCCTTGATCTCACCTCCATAGTCCCAGCATCCGTTCGGGATTCAGGTTGGGGCATCGCTAGCTCTGCGTCCTCACCATCATGGTTGGACTCGAGGTCAAAGTGGTGGGACTTCACCAGACTACCCGCAGTGGCAAACCCCCTTGTTGCGCCTGGGGGGACTGGAGCTACTCGGGAGCCTGATTTCAACGTGCCCGCGAGCTTCCTTTTAGGGCTTACGGGAGGAGAGAGAGAGCTGGGCTTGTTCGCCGGCATGGTGACGCGTTGCTGGTTGCTCGGAGGTGATGCGAGAAGGCCTGCTCCGCCGCTTGATGGCGGCGACGAAGAGAGGAGGACGAGGTCGAATGTCGGCATTGTGATGGCGCATGGCTTCAGCTACCTCCTGAGGCCAATTCGGGCAGCAAGAGTTGGTAGAGCCAGGTGTTGCAGCTGTATTCGATCGGAAAGGGGGGGGGTGTTGTAGTGGTTGTGGTTGTGGTTGACTGGCAGGAACAACGAGGCAAGTCGAGGCAAGGCCGACAATAGAATTTCGCCAGCCCCTCCCCTCTTACCAAAATCACCACAGTCAGCACCGTCATCACCCACCACACCACCACAACACCAAACCTTTTCCAATATTCTCACAAATAAAGGAGCATGACGAGAAGCCATGTCTGATCCTCCTCGCTCACTTTTACCGTCTCCACCCAAGGGTGAGAATCGTAAATGGTGTGCGGGAGTCTTTTACTCTCCGCCTTTGCTGCTCTGCACCTGAACATTTGCGCCGGAAACGTTCAACCACTACTTTTTGCGGACTCAACACCACGATCTCAAACTCGAGTAGCATAGCATGGCATTCTCTGAGATGGCTGAAGGATGCCTTCAACACTGTGGGCCCGAGGGAGGTAAGTTTCAAGGTCCATTCTGCTGCGCTTCCACCGACACCGACCTCAAGCACCTCTTCCTTGAAGCAACTCTACTTCTATGCATATTCCTCATAGTGAAAGGCTCTTGGAAACTTCCTCTACCATACAGCGCCTGCCTAAAGACTGCTGGACGTCTTCTGTGCAGGTTGGTCCAACGAAGCGCAAAGCTGGTCCAACGAAGCGCAAAGGTGATTACCGACGAGAACACGAGCTTTGCAAAGAGCGATTGAAGCCCTTCGAGAGTGGATCTGCGACCATGGTGATGCAAGCTGCAGATCATCTCCGACAGATCCTTCCGGACACCATGTAGTGGGGCTCTTTCTCCGACAATGACTCTCCGGGTTGCGTTTGTGAAGCCCTCGAGCCAGCGCAAAGGATTTCAGGTATTGTGAGCTTCTCGAATGTCCCTTAGGAACATCAGGAAGGTAATTAATGGCTCCAAGCTTCGGAAGACCCTCGCTGATACATGCTGCAGGTACCCGCCGCGGTGAGCGGGTAGCACCCTGCATGCGCCTTGAACATGCTCTTACACGCCATTACTTGAATCGCAATATTCTTCGGAACCACAGATGACGCACGGCCAGCTAGCCTCGAGGCGACCATAACACGAACGACTCGCTTGGGATATAGTGCATAGACCCACGCGGTTGCGATTGCTCGCATCAGAAGTAAGCCGTATCCTGCCCTGGATCTAAGCACTAACACGGCCTTATGGATGAAGAAGTGCTCTTGCGCAATACAGAGACTGACTGCGTACACAGGCTGGCATCATGCCTGATGACAAACAGAAGATCGGGAATCCATCTACGCTTCATTCGCGGGGCCGACCGCGTACGCTATCGATATTGAGATCCCCTACGGTTCCCGCTAGGCATTCCTGGCCCAACCACCCGGGTCAACCAGCTAGCATACTCTGTCGAAGAGACTAAGCCGCCGACAAACGGACGTATAACCCGACGGTTGAACATAGACTATCAAAATCCACGATAAGGATTCGAGGATCTCTGGCCAAGGAAAATACGGTCCGTTCAGACATATCTTGGGGCAAATGGTCCGATGTTGGAATGAGCAATCGTGGAGCAAGATAGGTAGTTTATCCGGTCTGTATTCGTCGTTGCTTGGAATTAATTTCGCATACTCAGGAGCATGACCCTGGTCTCATCATTCATCTCCTCAACAGTCTAGTTTGGTCCCTAGCTGCTTTCTGGGTGCTCTCTTTTCTGGAAAAAGATCGCCTGCACACTTTGCGAGTCTCGAACAACCTGGCTATGCTAAGGTGTAGCATCATCCACACGGGCTCGGATACTCAGTTTGTACTTTGGTCTCCCTTGGATGTCGTAGTCAACGAGCATTTGGATACTGACATTATTTTGCGGTCTCCTAAACATTTCTCAAGGTCATTTCCAAATCATGTTCCTTATCTTTCTACCCGTCTCTTTCTACCCGTCTCTTTCTATCCTTGTCTTCCTATAAGCTCTTCCTATCTCTTTTATATTCTGCCGTTCATGTCAAAGGTGTCCTAATAGTTGTTACGGTACTCGCCTCTTCTTTGAGGTTGTCTTCCTTTGATCCATTTCATTCAGTCTCGTATCCTTCTCTCTTGCATTGAAGTCTCATAACTTTTTAGCCACGATGGCATAGTATACTTCATGATTTTCGGTCTTATTTTTCTCCGCTACCTACGTCTCTGTAGGGTTGCTTCCTTCATTGTCGATAATTCGCGCCGACAGGTTGTGGTTCCCGTACTTGTCTTCACTGTCTATCCGTCGGTCCCCGATTGACCATTATTGTCGGCTGACCACCCTAGGGCCGCAGGAGGTGGATTGAGTGTGGCAAAGTGCCAGGCTGCCCCCTCAGATCGTTCATTTGGCTCTTTTTTACCTTTGGTCAGAACCGGAGCTGACTTGGCTTGAATCTCGTAACCACGGATGGCGAGCTGAGAATGGTTCTGATAGACAAACAAGACCTATGGAGAGAGATCTGGCTTCTCTTAAAGGTCGACCTTGAAACCTCCTCTATTTCCAAGACTCTAGAATATATATTTTCGCACGGTCAACCTTGGAATCCAGGGATAATAGAAGAAAGAGGAACGAACAGTCTGGCCTCCGTAATAGAGATGTTGACGGATACCAATACGTAAATCGGTGGCTCATATTTTCCCGGACATAGCGGCTAGATCGAGCTACGATGAAACCTTGGTCGCAATGGTGTACATCATTCTCATCAATGGTCTGACCCAGAGCATGAGCAATGTGTTCCCTCGATACACAAGGCTCTTCGGGATCTCATAGTTGTTCCAATGTTGACAACTACGGCCCGCCCGAGTCACTTGACTTGTGCTGCAACAAATCGTCTGCAAGAGATCATCTGCAACAACACAGCAACCGGACAATACCCATCGATGGCATCGGCTAGTGTAGACGAGTCTACTATTTGCCTTGGAGATTCCCTTTGGAGATAATTTCAAACCATGATGAAGAAAGTTCAAATGTGTTGGCTTAATGCCGCACTTAAGACCAACATATGACACAATCTTCCACACACTGCGTTAGGGGTGTACTCCAGACTATGGCGCCTCTCAGCATGTTCATTGAAATGACGGGATCCGGAGCTGGAGGGTGAATAAGTGGTTGAACGTAGTTCGGTCATCAGGAACAATCCCTGAAATTCCTGCGATTGCAATTTTTTTGATCCCTGTATAATATATCTTTCGCGTCACGCTCCTGGGTAAAGGCCTTTCAGTCGAGAAGAAATCCATCCTGGATGTTAAAATGCTCGGCAAGATCCTATACTTGTCGAGATCAGGTTCAATATGGAACGCCAACAAGGAAATACAAATCAGATCGAGCTTTCCAATGCTCTAGCAACGAGACGCTGGTCGGTCGATATTGGCCGGATGATACTGTCAGCTATAAACGAAAGACAGAGGGAAGCGTTGGCAGACGTTTCGTGGAAGCATATTCGTTGGCGAGAAACGTAGCTTATTTCGGATTCCTCATTGCTCATTTACTACAGCCTCTGGAAGGTGGAGGTCCAGCATTGCAACGAAGGAGAATAGCCGTTCCAGGGAGCCCAAGTGTGAAGACTCGATGATTTGATTATTTTGCCGGTCCCTGGGACTTAGATCATTCATGTCATTGGGGGCCGTCCAGAATGGAACAAATTGAACACCATTAATACCATCAACAAGGGGAGAATGTCGACGAGGGTTCGGATCGGGCCTGAGGGAAAGCGCAATCCGGAAATTGTCAAATAAGGCAGTGTGCAACGCATATAGCAGCCCGTGAGCGCTGGAAGTTGCTTTAGAGGGTTCGAAACTGATTTACTTGGCCCAGCAGCCAGCACGAGTTGCTACAATAAAGCCGATAAATTGTGAGGAGACGTCTTCGAAAGCCTCTACCTTCGTGGTCCTAGAGATGAGTCTGCATGGCCCATTCGATGATGCCATTGCGGAAGGAATACAAAGGCCCCTCTAGAACGAGCACCGGACATCATATGAGACGAAAAGTCTCTTCGATCAAGTCGACAAAAAACCAGGGAATGAGAGAAATAGGTCATCTTCAACCGTCCGGATGTCTAGAGGAAGAGGCCGACGCTACGGATGCAATGCCGCCGGGCCTCATTCCTGTATTCCTGGACGGTAACTTGGACGGCAAAGTAGTTTCGATGTTACGTGTTCTTTCGCGAACCGAGCACGATCAAATCCAGGACCCGAGTGCTCTTCATGTTCCCCATACTTCGAACGATGGCTTCTGTCTCTCAGAGATTTCATAATCTCATTTTTCAAGAAACAGCTTTTTAAGAAACGTATAGACTTGTGGATCGTGGGTACAATCCACAAGTTCAAAAGCACGTGGGCCATAGCTGTTTACTCCGTGTTTCGAATCCTAGAAATTGACCATGTGGCTCTTCCCATCGGCCAATTTCGATGCGTGTGGGAATCTTGGTCTTGTACCTCGAATAAAAGAAGCGTTCGCTTTCTTGCGGAGCTTCTTTAGGAAAGCGTACAATCTTCCGCGCCTTTTGTACGAATTTAGAAGTCCAAAGGATGTTTTGACTCCCAGAATACTATCTCTGGATTTGATGCTTATGCCTAAGGATCAAAGTTTACGCGCTTTGTCGACTTTGACCTTTGGCAAAAGACTAGGAAACTTTGATAAACGAAGGCGTTGGTTGAGCATTATTGTCCGTCATTCGACTCAAGGAAACCCATGTCCAGGTTGTCGTTCTGGCAAAAGGCCTAAATGTCGACAATACATTTTCCGTACAAGGAACCTCTTGAAACACCGCAGCCCAATTGTTATGCGAGCGGCATGAGCGATTGCCTGGAAGAATTTCGCGATATTTCAGAGTAACTTCGGCGGTCAAGGACCATATTTGATGATGCACGTCGTTGAGGTCGAGTCAATGTGGCTTAACATCTAATGTATCGACCTATGAATGGTGCCTTATTTTACTTGTAAAGTTGGCAATGCTGGGTGCAGATCATCCTCTTCATTCGGTCAACATCCACAATCTTGGTGAGATTGGCGAATAAGAGACGAGAGATTTCCGGATTCAAATGGGCATTAACGAAGGATGGATTATCGTTGGCATCCTCGTTGATAAACTTGGTTGTCTCTGGAATCTGGCATTCGCCAATACATTCGAAAGCTGCCTCTACTCCAGGTCGACAGAGTCGAAACAGTACGCCACACGATGATGATGGGGTTGACTGAATCTTGCGCCTGGACGAGATGGTATCCGACCGGTGACTGGGCTTCTTAACACCCTTCTTGCTGAAAGAAGGCATTCTCCTGAAAAGTGCCATAATATCGAAACAGCCAACGCGCGGGGTTGTATGCAGCAACAAGATATAGGAATCGCGATCAGTTCTCAAGGAAGTGCTCTCATGCCCTATAGGCAGGCTCGCTGGGAATTTGATCGCACTGCCGTCAATCATGGGAGTTGTTGCGGTCGGTTAGAAGCCTCGATAATCCTCCTCTGCCACAGTGATCCTTTGCTCCACTGGGTTATCCAGGCCTTTCGGCTTCCTTCCAGCTCTTTTTTGGAGTCCTCCTCGCCTCCGGTGGTCCTTCTATCCACCTAGTTATTAGGTTCCGCCGCAAATATCGAATAGGAACGGGTTCCTTCCGTCTATTAGCATCGAATGTTCGGTTCTGAGGAGGTGGGCGCTCGGTGTTCTCGGAGTCTATCGCGCCGTCAGTGGGAACTTCAGAACTTGATTGACAGCAAGAGCAATCTTATGTTTCTGCGCGTATCATTGTTGCGATGTGTGCGGCTCTCTCTGCTAAGGCTCTCACGCCGGGCATCTTCCACAGCATATCTCTCGCGCTCTAGTCAGTATTTGCCTGGTACTGTTTGTCGTTATGATGCAAACCGAGGGATATGAGTAGACTCACGGTTCTATGCCAACTGCCCGAGAGCCTGCTGGCATAGCCTGCTCGTACATCACCATGGGGTCTTGAGGCTGTGGAAATGGAGTCTTAGCACATCTGCGCCGTCGGAATATGTGCGCCGATAGTGCTGAGTTTTGCTAGAAAGCCGTCAGATTGATTGCAGGCCCGACTGTGGGAAGTAATACCTCCAAGAAATCTATGGCACTTACCACCATCGGTCTTCTCAAAGTCCGTTGGTGAGGGCTACTGGCAGTTAACTGCTGGCGGTGGTGATGAGCGCCACAATGGCCGCGACTTGTATCCTCGTGGACGTAGCCGCGATGTCCTCTTCCCAGTCGGCTTCGAACGCGATTGCAGCAGGAGGCGATGCAATGGATGTGGACTCTGATTCACGCAAAAGACTCCAGAGACCATCACTTGTGCCTTCGACGCGGAAAGACAAATTTCAAAGCCGCAAAACATGACGCTCATGTAAAGCGGGGCCTGTTGGCAATCGTGCTGCGCAGTGAGGGCTTGCAGGATTGATAGCGCCCAGTCCGCGCCAGAAGCTCGCTGGATATAAAGCACAGTGCCTCTGCCTGGGTAGCATGGCCAGTACCTTTGGCTTCGTTAGCTCAGTCGTGTTGTGCCTCGCCTTGGTGTTGGTGTTGATGTTTGGCCAGCCCAGGAAACGAGGAAGCGCCGTAAATACTTGCCATCAGGTAATCCTTGTTGTCCAAGATTGCGCAAAGTCGAACTTGTTCCAGTCATCTTGCTGTATGAATTAGGGCGCTGTCTCCGCCCTAACCTTGCTCACTCACCGCAAGGACGGGTCATCCAGCCTGGATGGCTTGGAGTCTTAGTTCCGCTGGATCGTCGTTCAGGAGCGTGTATCAACGCACATTGTCCTGATCAGCGCATCTGCAAGCTGCCTCTGTCTCCTGTTTGTGGAGGGTGGATGAAGAAAGGATGGTGGGGGTGAGGGTGATGGTATAGCCAGAGTCTCAACCCAGCTTCAACCCACAAGATGTCGCACGGGCCATCCGTCTCCCCACTACTTCAAGATGCTCAGCCATCGACGCTGTTGAAGGGGCGTCCTGAAAGTAAATTGTCATAAGCCATTGGGTTGTTTGCTTGTTCGATATGGGCTAGCAAACAAACCCCAGCCAGCGCTATCGGAGGTACAGATTGCTCTGTCGGTCCAAACAAGCATGCAAACACCTAAACTGTATGCAAAGGACTATGACGCTGTTGGAACGGTCCCTTTTGCCAACAGCATCGTAGTCTACGGCGTGTGACACATTTTTGGAGATCATTATTGCTGCAACTACTTGCAGCTCTTTGCACATATTGTGGCCTTCTCAGTGAGAATGATACACTAAAAGGGTGGCTCGACTAGCCGCGCCCAACACCGAAACGCTCTAGAGGTTCCAGGAATGCAGCCGCTATGAAATGTTCCATGTCTCCCAAGCCTACCTAGATCTGGATTCAAGGAGTCTGGCAATGTGCATTTTGGGAAATTTAAGTGCCCGCTACGCCTACCCCTTCATGGCTGGAGATCCTCGATAGTTTGGGCCTGGATGAAGTGTCTACCATAGTTCCGTTGACATGAAACCCGCAATCCGTTGAAGTCGAAGACTGGCTTGAGAGACCGCCACCAAAGAAGCAAAGTGGACGGTCGCTGCGCAACTTGAGCCTGTGCACGTCGAGTCCGCAGTAAAGCACTTGAATTTTCAATCATACACATGCGTTGCATTGCACAACAGCAGAAGAATGACACCTGGAAACAAATTCCACAATATTCTACAAGCCGTTCTAAGCCGTTCTGTTGTAAGTCCTTTAGTTTGCAAGTGGACCAAGCAAAACGGACAGAATCACGACGGCTAGAGACGAAGTGAATACGTAAAGTAAAGAACACTCTCTATTCATGCCATTCCTTCCCCTTATGTCAAAGCATAGGAGCACCCAATGATGGAACCTACGAACACCATCCCAGGCCCCTGGAAGTCAATGGATCCATATTCAACACAGCTTTGCCCAAATACCTGAAGACGGTACAGTATGCACGCAGGTGTAGTGTACGACAGGGGCAAGAAACAGTCAAGATGGTAAGGGATATTTGTTTTGCAAGATACCACTCCAAGCTCGCGAGTCACCAGGGGCAAACTGACTGTGGCGTTTGAAGTCCCAAATAATCAATACACAGCCCGCGTGCTACCGTGGTGCTTGATGTGTAACCAGTTTACTTTGCCTCAACCCCCTAACGAGGAATGGAATTGCCGAGCATGCAATTCGAAAAGCCCTCGGCAATTCGAAAGGCCCTCGGCAATTCGAAAGGCCCTCGAAGACGGATTCTGCAGCCTGTACGCGGCGAGGGCTACGAACCTTACTTTGAGTCCGAGGACTTGAGGAAGAGCCAGTGCAGAAACGCACGTTGCAAATCATTACTGTGATGATATTCCTGCAACGAACCGAGAACTGGCATGTTGTAATTATTCGGAGACGCGTCGCCTCCTTTTAATTCCTTTGTGCCCCTTCTTGTAAGGTCCTCATACTCTTGCATTCGTTGCATTATGGATCAGATGAAGCCTCATTTCAAAATTAGAGATGAGGACTGATCTGATGCCATTACAGATCGCAATATTGATCTCTGAATTGATTTTCAGAGCAATGATCAGTACAGCTCATCCAATTCCAAATAACAAATCATAAGCGCTTCTGTAGAAATTGCGTGGTTGTCCAAACAGGTAAATTATATTTCATGTTTTGTATGTAGATTCCAAGTCGTTATCTCGGGCTCCGTATGTCGACTTGGCGATTTCTTAACGACCATTCACTTGATGGCTACATTAGCATAAGACCACGTCACACATTCAAGAGGAAAGCCCCTGAATACGATGACGGAGGGAACAGTCTTGCTGCCATTCATACATCTTGGCGCCAAACCATTCGTAATCCGGAACATTGCCCAACAGTCACTGGACTAGGCCCTCCTTTTAGACTCCACCCCAGTGCGCGGTGTGGAGTTGGCGGCTGAGGAGATAAGCCATGGCGGACAGTGTGCTTACTACGGCTCTGTATCTACGATTCGATTGGAAGAGGTGATCAATGATAGATTGGACGCGGATTGCGACCTCTGGGATTTTGTTGATCGGTCGTTGGGAATCGTCGGAAGGAATCGTATGGGAAGACGTGTGGGTCTCGAGTGCCCGGCTTGTTGTTTTCGCTTTTTGTTTGTGTCGTGCGTATGGCGAACCTCTTCGTGAAGCTGACAACGGTACCGAAAGGAACTTGTTATTCTGGCATTGTTATGCCATGGACTTTCCCCTGAACACCTGGTGGGTAGATGGCTATGTACCTGTTGTGGAGCACCCCCTGGAAGACTCCATGCTCGCTATATCTCCGCAATTGTTGCTTCAACCCGAAAAGGCAATCCTTCAATGCTTTCATCTGGAATGGCACCCGCCTCCATTTGTTAGCCATCTGTTTTCCAGATGTACCGTCTTGCTCTTGGGAAGTGTAGAGCTCTTCAGCAGATATTCTCCTGAGTCTGCTGCCAAAAAAGCAGTCTTCTGGCGGCAAAGTGAAGGTGTGAGAATGGACAATCCGGCGTACTACTCAAGGTCCACGCCACTCCTGCTTCCTGCTTTCTGGCCGTCCGTGTGTGCGGGTCTTCTTTGGGGCAGGCCTATCCTAAGTTATGACGGCCCGTCCGGATTCGTTGAGTTCCTTGCGAACAGGTGCTTGCTGGTATGGGCGCCTGTCAGGCTGCCAGGCACACCTGAGCGCAGGGTTCTGTCGATTCGATCTGCGCACTTTGTAAGCAATATGAACGGCAATGCATAGGGGTCGAACTTTTGCGCCGGTCGGGCCGGCCTAGATGTCCCTGCCATTGCACCGTTGTAGCCGACTGGAGCCCCAAGGATCTGCCGCAGGTACCCATGTGCAGTGAATGCAAGATTGCGTCTCGAACGCTAGTCCTCTGCTTCGGCCGCGGAGATCCTGTATGCCTTCACGGTTCGACACTGTTTTCGAAAAGATCCCTGTTAAAGTGCTGAGCACGGAGGATTACGTGACGGGCATCAGCGTTTGTATCTTCCAAAATTCCCGCAAAGGTGGGGCCACGAGGTCTGACTTCTACCTGACATTGGCTGGCGGCCTATTGCTCTGTTTACCCTCTCTGGAACTTGCCGGGGAGTCGTGCGGTAGGCACCGGCCGTAAACCAAGGTCCTGGGCCGATGGCGCCATCCAGAGACTACTTCCCGTGGCTCTGGGCTCCAGTCTACAGGTAGATCGGTGGGACCATGCCCGTTTTGAGGCAGGGATCCAGGCACAGGCACCAGTTCCGCGAAAGTGCCAGCCAGCGACATGCATGAACCAGACCCGCCCTTCTTGCCTGCATGGCAGGTCCCCATTGGGCCTTGTACGCACAGCAATGGCCTACCTCGTAGTGTAACGTCTGACATCAACCTCATATACGTCCATCTTGCTTATATTGGAGAGAATTTGACTGCGGAATAAAATGCCCTACAACGAATCTGAGCAATTGATCTCATTCTCGTCGCTAGTCATAATCCAGACTCAAAGCGAGTGAACGCGCATGGTAGGAGCTGCTCTCTGCTGCAGCAACTCGCAGACGGGCCGCTTGGAACTCCTGGAAGATCAATCATGCCCTGTATATCTGGTTGCAAATATCTTTTGAAAAGCGACTGGCTGGAGCCCTCAGAAACTATATGATAAAGCCCAATGGATACAGGATCTGAGTCGGTGCAATTGGATGTTTGAAGGAAAATGCCTGCCATGCTACGCCTTGAGCGCCGATGCTCCTCTGTTTCCAAAGCAGGATGCCAGCACGCTTGATGAAGTAAAACACCGGTGACGCAGCCCTCGACTTCCTCAGCATGTTTGAATGAGGCTTGTTATGCAACATATAATCTCAATTACTCAGAGTCCCTCCGTCCCCACCTTGTGGTGTGAAATTGTTGGACTCCCTCCACTGTGTCACTCCAGTGGCCCGCTCGAGCCCTGTCGGATCTGGCTGAAGACAATGGCGAAGGCACGTAGGTTTGCTAGTGGGTACATTGAGCGATTTCAGGATTCCGGGCGTATATATTAATGAGCCCGCGGTGGGGAATACTTTGATGTTGCCATGATGTCGGCGGGGAGCAGAGTGGGCGTGTTCTTCGAGGCCACGCGGCCGGGTAGAGTGCGCCAGAGAGGGGCCGGATTGTGTATGCAGGCAGAGGTGAGCAGGAAGGTATTGTCGTTGTATGGCCTGAATAATTAAACCTCCAGTATCAATGATATGACTGGAGCGAAGTGAAGATGCGTAACGATTCTATCTCTTCCTCATACCTTTTCAGTACTGCCACACAACACAGGGTCAAGGGTTGCGCGATGAGGCGCGTCCACTGCACTGTGGGACAATCAGAGTAAGAAACAACAACAGGCAAGACGAGAATTGAGTTATGAGACCTGGCAGAGCAATATGATACCGTCTCTTGCGTTGGCTTACTACGGGCATATTCTGCCTGAGCGCAAGCTTCCACGCCCAACTCGCGGGCGAACAATATGGACACAACGATAAACCTCAACTTCTTCGACGCAAAAAAAGCAACAACTACGAGGGCGACGACAAGCACTGTGACACAAATCGATGCTCGCAGCAAACGATGCCCGCGGCAACGGCCAACAGCTCAGTGCAAATATGTACAGGTAACTCTGAGGACTACAGTTGAATCGGCACTTCATTTAGTCGACGGATACAAGAGGTTATCACGTATCATATGAACAGGAGATCAGTCTCTTCTTCGATATCATAGCAAGCCATAATCATCAATGAAGAGGGGGTTTCAAAAAATTCCTGGAGTTCCGAAGATCCAGAGATAAAACAGTGGCACTCAGCCCAATGGCAACGAGGCCCCTGCACTGGAGAGAAAAGAAGAAAAGAAAAACAAGAATGGGGGGAGGGAGGACCTGGTTATATAGTGCTCGGGGGGCGCTTGGATCACCAAATCACATGACTGGCGGCGATGGGTGACTCCAAGGCAGCTTGCCTCTGACTGGCCCCGGGGGACAGGTTCTCCTTCCAGTGCATTCTACCGGCCGGGTACTTCTTCCACTAATTTCTCTCGGTGCGTTCTCCACTTGATTGGCCTGTCGCCCGGATCACTGGCCTCCTCCAACGGGTATATAAAGAGCCCCTCCCCTCCCAAATTTTGTTCTTCTTTTCTTCTTTCTCTCTCCAGTGCAGGGTCCGACGTTGCTTCGGCCATTGATTTTTTGGAACTAGGTCTCTTCTCATTGTGCTTGCGCATGGTCGAGACCACTGTGTTGCTCGTATCCGCACTACCTCGAGCTGACGCGAACTCACCTTTTTTCATTGAGCTGTCTAGCTTGCTGGACACTTGAAGAAGAAAACAATCTTCCAATTGCAACTAGTAATAGAGTTGTGTGTGGTTATTGTTATCGTTGTTATTGTTGTCATCTTCGTCCTCGTTGTTGTTGTTGCTGCTACTGCTGCTTTGTTGTTGCTGTTGTTTTATCAATGGACCAAGTGTATGTGCGCGTCCTTGCCAGCGTAAGATAGCCCGAGAAGTCTCTGCAGAGCCTTCGTGAGCGGCTTTGAAGCTCTTGCTCAAGCGTTTGGCTGTTCAAGCAACATATGAAGCAGTAAAAGATTCCTAACCCCCATCCCGCTGCCGCGCCCCCGCCGCCAGCAGAAGGTTTCCTTTGAGTCAGATGGGGAAGATCATAACTACGAACATCAGATTTAGCTACTGGTGTAGGAGGCCGGAGGCTGCGTTTCCCCAAAACGCGTGGTCGCAAACTGTAGCCAGCAACGAAATCGCGAACCCGCGAGGCATTTCGAAATACCCCTCATCGCCTCTTCACCCACCGTCATAAATCATAGCCACCGTCAACGAATCTCCTACGCTTCAGCATTCTCGAAGTGCTCGTGACCCTTTCGAACCGCTCCTTTGACTCGTGGTCTTCAGGCAGTCTCCCACATTAATGGATATCTATACCCAGACACCCGACACATCCTGAGGGATGATTGCTTGCCGGTCGTATCCAAACCTCAGACCATAGGCTTTCGGCTGCCTCTTTTTGAGACATCTTCGCGCAAAAGCCTTTGGTTTCTACGAGCAGTGATCAGTGTTGTTCTTTTTCGTACATACGTGATTGACTCAAGAGCGAGGTTAAAGGATTCTACATCAATGGAAGCATGCCACTGTTCATGCGCCTGAGTTGAACTTGCACGGCTTCTGTCTCCGTCAAAGCAATGCTCTTTTTGAACCGTCCAGCCCAGTCCTGTGGGTTCCTTCATAGAAACTCCTCGTACTGAATCCAGCCGGGACCGAGTCCTTTAGAGTTATGTACACTTCCTGTTCTGAACCCGCAATCGGTTTTGACAATATTCAGTATCGATATATAGCCACACATACAGACAGCACACCCTTGCGATCTTTCTCGATCAAGTCTACGAAACATTCGCAGGAGTTCGCTCATCCAATCCATAGCAATTTTCAGCACCGTCTCAGCCACTTAATGCTATCCGCTTGCTACCACTACAATTCGAATAGCACCGTAGCTCCCATCGACCGAGCAGCCAATACCATATACCAGCGACCTTGGAGTGGAGTGAAACTGCGGGTAAAATGCTGCTATGTCCCACAAGACACAAGGAATACATCCATACATGATTCATGCAAATGGTCTCAGGGTATGCTCAGGCACGGCATTTTCGGATCATTGAACGATTATTGAGTCGATTGCAGCTACCGGACGCAAGTAGGCTCTACGTAGTACAACAGGCATTCCGCAAGGGTAATGAACAAAGGTCGAACGTCGTAGAGAGAACTGGGGGAGGTCCTGACTATAGAGTCCTATGAAGGTCTCGTTCAGACTGCAAGATCATGGGTACATTGAGCAATACTACGCATTTGGTGACAGCTGAATCGATCGTATACGCTAGAGTAGGGCAGGTTGCACATTTACTGTCGAGGGAATAGACAAGGAAGCAGCTGTATGGATGGAATTTACAGGACCTACAATGTGAGAGTTGGCCTGAACCAGAGGCAATACCTGAGAAACTACCAGATCAATACCTCGGCCATGGCACTGTTGTGAAATATGCATGGGTTGAAATCTATCAACCAGAGAATGGGATTGCAGAGTACAATGATATCATGCGGCCCTTACATTTATGCTTGCATATAGGCGAGAGACTCGTGTAATTACACCACCACTTGCCCTAGGCCATATTTTCGTTGACTTTTCCGAAAGGCGTGATTAAGTAGGTGACCTCAAAAATAATGTATAGCGTTTGCATGGTCACCTTTTCTTGATTTCAGAACAGCTTCGAATGATTATTTGTAGTCATCGATGCTAAATCCCTCAATAATTGATAACCCGTATTCTAAACCCAACACATTTGTATCTAAAGTGCTTAAAGCTCTACAATCTTGTAATCACAATGACGGTAATCCTATCAGGGCATATGTCCAGCCTTGTCAAAAGGACCACATCTCTAACGCCAGGATATAGGCTAATTCATTCCCTCGGCCGGGCCAAAGCTAAACGCTAGTAACCAATGCCTGTTCTCTCGCCGTGATGGTAAATTAACGGTGAGTATGTGTCGTATTATTCGTCGTCGAAGGTTTGCGGTTTGACTAAATTCGGTATTGCAGGTATCTTCGAAAGTCGAAAGTCCTGACAGCTTTGATCAGTTAGCCGCTGTCTGTTTTGCAAGCCTTCCTGCTACAGTAACTTGTAGACAAAACCTTTGACGCGGAGGTTGTGTCCCTAAGGCCTAATGCCACACATGATTCAGCCCTAGAGCTCACAATATGCATATATAGGTAATGTTGTAATCGACACGGAAGCTCTCGCTGGGGTGTTGGGCTCCGCTGGCCCTCTTTCAAGATGCTTCAAGGTGGCCCTGCAGAATCTGTCAGTCACAGCGCCGACATGGAGAATTGAACAAGTGAGGAGTAATCTGCTTCGTTGCTAATACTTTGGAGCCCTCGAGCCCCACCCCCCCCCCCCCCCCCCCCCAGGGTAAGGCGTTGACATGACGTTGTAGGGGTTGCTTCGCATATTCTCTCCTGATGTTCAGTCTGATTCAATGAGGATCACGATGCGGGGGTGTCTTTTCTTTGCGATTAGCAGCCTCGGAGGATCCTATTGTTGTCAAATGGACTGATGTGAACCGTAGCTTTGTAAACACGTTGGTGATCTGAACCTTCTCCACAAAATCAGAGACGAGCACTCTGCCTAAACTCGAGGGGTTCGCTTTCAGTTACTACAGTAACTTCTCTGTAGATAACGACGTGAATCTAACACTGAGAATTCTAATAAGACATTTAAAGTAGGCCATCGCAGGTGTGAGAGGCACAGAAAGGCAGCAGCAAGGTGGGTGACCAAAGCCGAGCAGCGTAGACCAACCCAACAAACAACGGGCAAGGGAACAAGGCTGTGCTAGTGCGCGAGAGGGAATTTCTTTTAGCAACGGCGCTGTCGTCTTTGAGGTTTGGGCGGCGGAGCCTTCAGAGCTGTTCCTTATGCCTAGTGTGCGGTTGCATGTCTAGGCAGCAGCAGTATCGTCATCATCATCACTACCACAAGGGCCCGCCAACGAGCTCAGCTTCACAAAGATTCCCTATATGATTGCTGTTCGTGGAAGTCATCTACGGCGATGGACTCTCCATCAGTTACTTCGCGACATGAGCCTCTTTTGCACTGGGGCGGTTGGTGTTATTCTCAACCACTGCATCGTTTTCAAAGCCTTAAAACCTAAATAACATCACGGACAAATGAAAACTGTATACAGTGTATTTCACTGACAACACGAAAACATTCCTAGAACAGAAGAAGGGGGCATGTCACAGCGCTGTCGAGGAAACAATCATCGTAGGCTTTTTCTTGAAGCGTTACACAAGCTGGAAATCTCAATGAAAATACGTTCGAGCTGCATCTACTTGAAATCTGTGCGAATGCGAGCGACACGAATGGTGGGTAGTCGGGTTATTGCGACACAGGTCTCTGGGGGGATTGGGGGGACACTCGCGGCACTGCAACACCATAGCGAAGGTATCGTGATAACAACGACAACAAAAACATCGAACGGCAGCGAATGTTATACAAAACAATCTTCTATACAACACCATGGCATTCACATGCAATGAATATCCTGCTATGAGGCTTGTCAACATTCACTCAGACACTCAACACCATAAGCTAAACATAAGACTTTCTTCTTCGAAGACTCAGAACAAGCTGAGAACATCAATGAAAAAAGATAGGAGAATGATGGTCGCGTCAGCTCGAGGTAGTGCAGATACGAGCGACACTGTGGTTTCGACTATGTGCAAGCACAGTGAGAAGAGACACTGAGATCAAAAATTCAAATTCCTCCAGTCACGGAGAGCTCGGGAAGAGACTCAGAGTGCTTATTCCCATAAAAATGGGGGGAGTGGTGTAAAGAAGAAGAGAAAAAACCAAAATCGAGGGGGGAGAGCTGCTTATATAGTCGAGGGGGGGCGCTTGGATCACCTAGTCACATGACATCCAGGCCCTTTGAGCCCTGTATCTAATTGGCTAGGCAAAGGAGAGGGCAATCCGCCAGGCTGCTGGCAGTTGGGTGCCCAGGCCCAGCACTCTCGCTGCGCCGCGGCCAAGTAGACACTAGGCCCTGCCCACTGGCTTCACCCCCCCCCCCCCCGAGTAAACACTGGCACACCTCGAAACGACGGACCTTGACTCTTCCTGCATGCGCGTATCGATCTGAGTATCCAACAGCTCTAGTCTTTATATTGAATGCTGATATGATTTTAGGGCCGTATCTTCTGGGGGTTACTTGTATAAGGATAACGTGGATTTCCATGCACACTGCGAAATAGCCCTTTTCTTATTCTCTTTCGCGCACATCGATCGACGCTCGTACATTGCAATCCATCCGTGCTTTCAAGCCTTGCCTACCCGCAAACGAACTTTCCTGCCGAGGAAGTCTCAAGATGCATCAATGTTTCTTGTACCATGCAATCAGTCGCACAACCAGTAAGTTATCTGTGAAGGCAGATGCCTGGCTCTTCCGAAAGCAAACATTACGTTGTCAAGGGGCGTAATCTGACGATATAACGGTACAAACCTGCGGTCTCATCGCAGATATATAGTTCTCGGCTCCGCTCCTCCATAAAGACAAAATACCAAGAGTCAACACGGGTACCTACAGCCTGCAAAGGGCTCCGCGCAAGTTTCGCGCCTGGACACTACAGGGAAAATAAACCCTGGAGATCCCACGCGACATCTCCTGAAGACTATATTCGGAGGACGTGACAACGTCAAAATATACCCTGGGGATACCATGCTTCGTACGCGACATGAGCAGGTCCAATGATACAACATCCAACATACTCGTTCCTGCTAACGCCTCACGGGCTCTACGATTTGTAGCGCCATTGGGTTAGACCAGCGCGAATGAATTAGAAGAAGCGGTAACATCAATATACATCATCAGCATAATGTGTTGGAAAAGCAGGTCGAACTTCCAACAGTCTGTTCAGCTATAGTGGTCTGTACACCCTGACAAGCAACACAATCGATAGGACTTTTGCGGTGGTGCACCACCCCTAATCCCACAGAACGAGACTGACTAATAAATCTCGTAGACCTTACGAGCATTATCTCCGAACTATGGCTGACTTCATAGGGCACGCTAAGTCGTGGCGTGGATGTCTGCAGACACATCAATTCCATGTGCGATCCATCTGCAAGCCCGAAAGCTAAGAACATTCCCATACACCTCCATTTCCGAGACCTCGATTCTACATATCTCAATGAATACCACTACACGACCATTGCAACATAACGGTGCCAGGATGGGGTCAGACAGACGAAGTGTACATGAGCTAGGGGGCACGACAAGCAAGCTGGGGCCGTGACAGACGTTCAAATAAGCATTGCAGATCCCAGGGGTGTGTTCCTGGGTAACCAGCTGCGGTAAGGTTTCATTGGTAGCACCCATGCGCCGTGGCGCCCTTACGCTTTCCGTCTGACAGCCCCGCTTCCAACGCCAACATCAATCGTTTCGTGCACCAGGAACATCAAATAGCGGGCCATCATACTATGATCCAGACCACGGCGATATAAGTGGCGTCAGACCGCTTTAGAACATGTTCCTCTATGTAGGAGTCACGACACAAGCCGAGACCCATGATGTAACTAGGGACGAAAAAGGGGGGAACACGGGCGAATAGAGGTGACTAAGCATCCAGGGGTTTCTTCACAGGTTTGGAAATCGTCACTGTAGAGAGAAATTGACGACACCAAGGTACAAGAGATCCCATTGAAGGCGCTGGAAATAAACAGGGAGCTCTGGGGTGTCTATAAAGCTTAGGATCATGGTTGGAGCATGCCGGGTCTTGTCTTTACAAAAGCAACGACCAAAAACTTTAACTTCTGCAATAGAGTAATGAATTTGCAATTCTATATTCGCTCATTGTAGAACGTCAAGCAATGTTAGGTTTTGTGGCTTCTCATGAGGGTTTGATGGATTCCGCGCCAAGAAATCAAAGATGGCTTCAGCAGCACGGTCTGCCTCCATCACCAGTTGAATCTAAGCGACTGCTGGCCTTGAGCACGCCCAACAACAAGACAACCTTCGAAATACATCTCCTCACTGACATATTCTTCGATAACAGTTATCGAGCCATAGATAGCCCTCTTTCACGTCGCCCAGAATGGATATTCAGGCATTCTTCGAAGCAAATTACATTTTCGCCGAGTTCGTGCAACAGCTCTTCCAAGCATCGCAGAGCACTACACAGCGCGATTCCGACGCTGATTTAGTATTAAATGATTTCATTGCAATATAAATCTATGTGTCCTCGGTAATATTCAGCCAGAATACTATGTCTCTAACGAGATACTCAGAAACAGAAAATCTCCGCCGACGTATGCGACTACTGCGACCGTGCCATGGCTAGATTCGAGAGCTTCAGAACGACTCGCCCCTCATCACCAACGGCACGCGCGACTGCGAGGCGGAGGCCATGAAAGATATTCGTGAGGACTAGAAGGAAGGGAGAAGGAAGGCGGAATGCGAATTCGCTCTGTGGAATAGGCTTTAGGCTCAAAATCCCGCTTTTGGAGAAACAAATACATCAAGCTAGGGGCACTGTACAATATGGAGCGGGTTTAAAGCTTCAGGTAAGGTAAATACAAAGGGAGCAATAGTGGCCTGTGCCCTTGCATCTCCGGCATTACTGCGTGCATGATATAGGACATTCCCGAGGACGACACATAGAATAAGACTACGGCTTCCGTAAAGTATCCACTAAAAAATGTCACTTTCAGTACCAACATTCAATGGTTCTTTACACCTGTGCTATACCATTCGTCTAACCTGTTTGCTGCTCTATAGGATCCTTTGCTAACGAGAGTCGTACTGTATACACTTCGTATTGGCCATACTAAACAAACGCTTAATGTGAAGGTCCACCAAAATGCCAGCTTTCACAAAACGAGCCCAATTAATGGCCACAAAAGACGAGCGAGAATTATTCCTTCAAGAGCGAACACTTTGCACAGTTCACGAACAAGGTTGAGAAGGAGTACGTAGGGTATGTATATGATGTATTGGTGCACTTCACCCTACCAGAGTCCAGGACGTGTTCAAATAGCCCATCCACATCGACGCTCGATTCGGGTTCTTCCTCCCCCACGCAGCAAGTTCCCTATTACTCAAATTGATTGACTTGCATCCATAACGACAACCTTTATGAATATTCTTGTAGCCTTTCTTGACTCTAAGACAGTCAATTTGTGAGGATCGAGGCAACACTCAACGAGAGAGGGTTTGTTGGAAAGAAGTTGCAACTAGCTGGACTATTAGCATAGCTTTTGAGGAGCAGCAAGAAAGCTACAAAGCAACAGTAGAGCATGCCTCAGACATTCTTGCCTTTGGTAAGTATCATACGACCCACTATCACCAGCTGACTTCCGTCAACAGGCGACGGGGTTCGTCGCATACCAGAAGTGTTGTCATCATTGGCAACGCAGAAATCATGGGAATGCCATTGACTTACTATAAGATTTCGCTCATAGAAAGGCCTTAAGAGGGAACTGACGCAATGTTCTTCGACAAAGAACATATTGGGAGAACCGAGCAAGAGCTGGCGTGACAGCTAAGGCGCTGATGCGTTGGCGCAGTGCCGATGCATATTCAAAAGTGTGCAATAGAAAGGCTCAGAGTTATGTTCATCATAAGCCCTCACTAGCACAAAACATCTCACAATACCATGAGATATTCCATACTAGCGAGTGCGTGAAGTGATGTGGTCGCTTGATCTCTCTCATCATAGCCCTCAGTGTCCACCTGGCATGTGTCAGCTTTATTTTTGTAGGACGTATGGCGGGCACTTAGCGATGGAGTATGAACGTTTCCGATTCCCATTTGACTTGTCAGGAAAGTCGCGTGGTGTATGCGCATGGAGGTTGTTGTTCGCCTTGGTTGGCAGGATGCGTAGTTCTGTCGCACGTCACTTTGTTTTGAGACTAATTAAGGACATCGCAGGCTCAGAGCTGTAGAAGATGTTTTTTATCAACCAAACTCCACTTCTCGAGTCGCCCTCAGAAGCAAGACTCCTCAAAGGCCACACCCCTCAGAAGCCGAACCTCGCAAAAGCGAAGCTCCGCAAAAAGCCAAAGCCTTCTGGAGACAGACCTCATAAGAGGACCAAGAAGTGGAGGAGAATTCAATTGTTCTTTATCAATGTCATCACAGCCATTGATGTCCCTCTTGATTATGGTTTGGGTGGGGTATACTAACTGTGACCCTATCCACCGACGACACTGAACGAAAACAGCAAATTGTTGACGCTCGAAGGAAGAGGCAAGTAGAATTGTCGAAGAGAATGAGCCGGCCGATGCTGCTGAAGAGGTCGTGAGGGTGGGATAGTAGGAAGAGTAATGAAGAAGGATGAAGAGCTGATGGAGCAGAAGAGAAACGAGAGGGGGAGGGGTGGGAGAGAGATAAGAAGATGGAGTGGAGAGGGTGGAGGAGGGGCAGTATTTGAGGAGGGGCTTGGCGGCGATGGTGTCAGAGGCAACAATTGTGAGTGTTTGCAGTGACAGGGTGCCCCGTGCTCATCAATTGTCCCTCACAAGGCGTCTCTTGGCAAAATCTGAATCATTCAGCTGTTTACCCTCCGTACATCATTGTGATTGAATACACTGGCACGATCTTCTCTAAATCAGAACCAGAACCATTCAACGCAGAACGAGAAAGACTGTCAAATTAGCATCACGCCAGACTTTTATGCAACCAGCTACGCTCCTGTAGCTAAACAGTGAGTCGCCTGGAAGCTAATAACGAATTATCCAATTATACGTGCTTCAGGTACCATATACATACTGAAGTAGTTCCTTCGAACGATCAGAGTCCTCTAAATCGCCGGTCATCCTTCACTTCGCCTTCGCAGCCCTCAAGTTCTACCCCACGGTAACTCACAATACATCCAACTCGTAACGATGCCCCCATCGCGTTTGGCTCGCGAAGAACCAGCCAGTTCCCTCGATCCAACCAAACTGCCTGAACTTCCAGCGAGTCTAAGAGTTCCTCTTGGGACCGGCCCAATCATACAAGTTCCTTTGTTCCTGTTGTATCATGGGTGCACTGTAGCGTACACAGTGATCATTTCCTCAGAACCATCGACCGAAACCTTCGAGTTTCTCTATCAGAACGTCTTTGGCTGGCCCGTTAGCAATCCAAAACCCCCACCTAGGTGGTGTTGGATGAAAATTTTGAAAATAAACGAAGTGGATCTCTTGCTCTCTCACGGGCTCTTCACTACTTACTTCGACACCATGAAGCACTTCAAAGCATGGTGTATGGAAAACCATACAGTACATTTCCTCTCGTGCTTTAAGAGTAAACATTCCTGACATGAATCTAGGTTGACAATCTTGAACACCAATGGGGCGCTCCAAACTCAGACCACTGGCGAAGGGAAGTAGGGATGTTGGCTAGAGATTGGGCCATGCCATCATTAGAGGTTAACAACATCACACTTGCTGATAGCTTGAGAATGTTCTTTCATTCTATCATGTGGGACTTCGACGAGAAGGTGGGAGAGGACGGAAAGGTGGACTTGTCAAACTTCTGGTATCTTCACGACTGTATTCAGCAAGCATATGCGCCTTTCTAAGCATCTTAACGTGGTGGAACAAGACATTGGGCCGGTTACATGGGAAGCCGCTTGCTAGGAAAGATCGGCGAAATAAACAGCATTTCATGAAGCAGCTTCATGAGTAGACACAGCAGTATATCTAATTTTCTCCGTACAGAGCAAGAGGAGCCATAATCTTTGATCTTGTGTAGCTAAGAGTGTTGTAAAAGATTTTCTGACAGTTGTTTTTTCCAATTATATCGGCCTGGATGAAGCAAATTTCCTCGTCCTTGCATTTGGTAAAGCTAAATCCACAGTTTGTGTCTCTGTTATCTCAACTTTTCTGTGAGGTCAACCGTTGCTATAGTCTCCTTAGAAAGAAGACTTAATGCCGTACTACTTCCAAGTTTCAGGTGGAAATCTAGTTTTCATTGGATATTCGCTTGAGTAGATCCCAGTTCTGAAGGATAGATAAGTAGAGTAGTGTTGTGTTCGCAATGTATGTGAATTCAAGAAGTATCTCAGGCTCATTGTGGTATCATACTGTGAAGAATCACCCGGTTGTATCCTCCCCCCTCCTCTCAAGCCTTCCCATCAAGACCGACTCACTGAGGAGCAGTCTCTCGACCAATTTTGCGTATTTTTGCTTCTTCTTTTGAAGCTTCATGTCCTGCTTGGCGCGGGCGCCGATGATTTTAAGAGGCACGTTGAAGAGCATGCTGGGGAGCCACCCAGCGTGCCCTGCTGCCTCCAACTCCTCGTTCAGCATGTCGATTTGGAGTTGATTATGTTCCACCAAAACAGCCAGGTCCTGGAAACCGTTAAGTCCTTTATTGTATCTAAATCTACAAAGGAATGCTCACCCTAACGTATGCCTGATTAGCTTGGAGGGTGTTGGTCACCAGCTCCGCGTAGATGCGAAATTGGCGTAGTGATTCGAGTTCGTTGTTTGCCGCGATGGCAGATTGAATGGCCGTGGCCAAATCGTTGCGAACTGCCGTAAGTTCGGCGTGGAGGGGAGAGGTGGAGGCATTTTGCCTGCTGGAAGTGGGATTCGAGGGCATGTTGGCGGTACTGGTAGATTTCTGTTAGGATTAAGAGGTGCCGTTATGTCTGCAGTCTAGTTGTTCCCATATCAAACGAGGCAAAGGAAAATTAAGTCCACTGCCCAAGCTTTTTCAGGCGGCAGGTCTCCGCAGTCAGTGAGTGAAAGGCGCGACTTGGGCCTGCGCTAGGACGCGCGGGCCCCTTCGCTGTTGTGCTCGTTTTCTTTCTCTACCCATCCACCCCACCACCTAACAGTTGTTAATTTCTAGGTCTATATAACTCTATTTATTCTAACTGCTCATATCCTCTCATCAAAGCAATCTGGTGAGGCGGCGATGGGAGGATCGTAGGAACAAATACTGACAACGTTTTAGGAAACTCAGGGTTCGACCCACGAACCCTTCAACAACAATAACCCATTTTTTTTGTTACTTTTTTTGGTCCCTTCAGACTCTTGGCTTCTTTTGTATATTCATGTTGCGCATTTCTTCATTACGTCCCACTCAACAGCCACACCGAACAGGCCAGCGATTTGTGAGAATTGAAGAAAGTCTGTTCACTTCTTCTCGCGATATTTAGAAAGTATGAAATTCCTTTATCAAATTGATTTGATCGGAAAGTCTGGTCGGTAAGTCTGTTAGCATTCTCAACTATCATACCATGTTCGTGCCTTTTCTTACAGACTACTGAACGATACTTCGCGGGGGTATGTAGAAGAAGGATAGAACAGTTTCATCTTCACCAGGAAGGCAGTTCCATAGATTCCACATTATATACGTCCGTAAGTACCCTGGGATAATGGCCTAGCAATGGGTCGTGCCACGAAAAATAAGCTTAACAGGAGAAATCTATCGACACATCTGAGCTGTTGCATGTCATAAGAGCCTCCATACTCTGATATAACATACCGAATCAATGACTACCACGGCACCAGTCTTTAGAGCATATATTTTATGGAGTAGATGCATAGAATTAGTTATATTGGTATCTAGAGTTCTTTGAATGAGTTTAGGAAGAGTGAATGCGATACAATTGGTGTAGTGGCTTAGACAACGCAACACATGGTGAGATAGGCAATCGCTATCCTTTATAGCTGCGCAACACTTCTCTGCAATGAGATTCAATGTCTTATTGCCTAACGTAGTGTTATTCATTTACCCTCTAGCCCGAGTACTCTCGAGCACATAATAAAACTTGATAACTTGAGCCACGGCAAAACTAGCGATAAGTTAGATCCAATGAACCCCAGCATCAGCAATACAATTTCCACGTTCTCATTGCTCAGCCATTTATCGAACGATTAGAAGTTGTTTAGTAGGTTATAGCCATCTGGATCACCCCTCGTAGAAACTGAACTTCTCAGAGAACAGTAATTAGGACAGCATTATGACACGACGCTAATAACACAATTACTTGCAATCGTGGCAATTAAAACGATCTCAGCAGATTTTCTATTTCACCAACAATAAGGACTTATGAGTTGGTGCTCAAGTTTCTCCTGTAAAACAAATATCTGTGCCTCAAAATTTTGATCCTTGAGAAATCGCAGGCTTAGCTCGGACACTGTCTGTGTTCATAGAAACCTGATGTTTAATATTAAATAACAGTTCACACGCAGCATACTTACAGCCGAGAATTGAAGACATTGAGACTCAAGTCCTACGTATCTCCAATTCTCATGATCAGTGATCATTTAGTGGAGTGCAACTATTTAATTGTGAGAGGTATAAGCGTAGTCGAAATAAGTTATCCCCTGTCTAAGCTAATGGAATGGGCCGAGCCGTGGTAGTGGAGTGGGGACAGTGGAGCCATGGGGTACGCGCGGCTGGACTAGACCGACATTAGGTACCTAATGCACGGAGAGCTATACAACTGTTGAGAACGCTTAATATTATTTAAAAGCTCCAAAGGTCCCAATTCACCGTCTTGCATAGGAGGCAAGGTATCCATGTCACTATTGCACAAGAAGTTCAAGGTGTATGAGAGCAGATATCGGAACTCACGACGAAGCATTTTTTGAAAGACGCAACATGACTAGTCAAAGAGCGATGTACTGTAAGCGCGCAGCGCTTCACGTATATATTGTTCTATGTCATCATTCCATATAAGATGGAAGATCCTCAGCAGTGAAATATCTTCACTCTGACTTGAACCGCTCAAGATGCCTGCTTGTGAGAAGGCCTACCAGCCTGGAAATCATTGGCGTCCACAAGTCACGCATCCTCCTGACCTCGGGAAACAGTGCGCAGGAAGCGTCCAAACGGATTCGTCGTTCATCCTCGCTCTCGGGCTGCTCCAGATCAACGTGTCGAGAAAGGCTGCGGTTGTACCACTCCCTAACAAAAATTAGCAAGGCTTTATTGATGACGGTCGAAAGCTCCTTCTCAAGTTCGATTGGGGTTATCTTAGTGCGGTGGGGACGACATGGATCGCCAAAATGCTGGAAGATTTCAGTGAAGAACGGGTTCTTGGTCATGGTATTCAGGGCAGACTCAGGGTCGTTGCTCAGATGAGCTGGCCACCCTCCCAGTAGCGTCGATGAGAGCAATTGGTCTGCTACAAGACCATATAACTCGATCCAGAAGTATTGGGCCTCCTCATCCACTATGACGATTGGACTCTTTTGGAGATGCGGCAAAGATAGAAGTTGTTCGGCGTCATCTAATGTCTCGCTATCTACACGGATCAACTCCACACCAGTTGGTGGGACGAAACCTGAACCTTCAAGACAGTCTTCTACAGGGCAGACAACATGTATATGGGCTTCTGGCTTGTTGTACCAGAGATCTGTGAGGCAGTTCTGACAGACGCTGTCGCCACATGGAAGGAGAAATACTCGTGAGGGTGGGAAGTCTGATAGATTTCCATTACATGAGACGCAGTCGGAAACATCATCACCAATTAGGACTGGCTTAATTGTGTCTGGCATGTTTACGGATTGGGACGCTCGGGATTCGATGAACGTTGTTGGGAGGGGCATATCGAGCTCGGTTAAGGGGGCTTGTCGAAGGCCTATAAATTCGGTGTCGAGTGTGGCTATCAATCTGTCGTGTATGTATGAGATGTGAGCCGGGGTTTTATCAATTGCTGTCAAACAATGTTCGTGGCGCGGGACAAAGCCGAGCAGTCCAACAAAGAACGGCATGAGCTATAATGATTGGTAGACCCTTGTCTATCAAAGTTTGTATACACAAAGATACGGTGCGTTGTTACATTATGAGAGGGTTTATTTTTAAAATTGGTGATTACAATGCAAGAGCATTGCGTTATGTGGTGGTGTCCGACAAGGTGTGGGCATTGCTGAAGTAATTATGGTGTTCGAGGTCAAAGAATGACAGAGGCGCTACCTTTCAGCAGTAAGCAAGAGCTGTCAATATGAATGGCAATCGCTGGGTGGTGTGCGGAAGGCGCGAAATTTGGTGTAGGGGGGTTCGCAGGTAGTAGAGTTCGGGAACCATCATTGCGCCTTGCTTTTCCTTGAGGACTCATCAATACCTGCCACTCACAGTCTTTATCACTCGTATTGTCGACATTCATCACGGTTCGGTGTGGATTGGTTAGGTTCTAGTGGAGGGATTAAGGCCCCATCACCCCTCCCAGACTGTTCAGACCTCCGCCACAATATCGAAAGCATCTTGTTGTTCTTCCTCTACTGTCAAAATATGACCCATTCGTACTCCTTCATTCACACATGCGAAGTCGTTGAAGCAATCATCATAATCAGGAGCTATACGATAGTCCTTCACCACAGCATAGGCAACTGGAGGCTGCGTGACCAACATCTTCCTCCAGCTCGCTTCTTTGTATCGCATTCGTTTGTCCCAGGCCGCTATTGTTGCATACAATGCAAGCCTTGTGTGCCATTGTTCCTTTTTCTCGTGCCAAGCTATCTGGAAGGTGTGGGGAAAGTTGAAGTAACCCTTCAAAGCACTTTCGAGGAGAGAATTCGTCTGAAAGCTGAGAGGCGAGAGTAGCTCAGGGGGTGATCGAGGTAGAAGATATAGCTCGCGTTGGATTCGGGTGGAGCTGGTGATAATGTGCCGCCAGCGCGCACATACGCGTTGTGCAAGTAGGAGGTCGCGCATCGGTAGATGGAGGAGGATAAGCTCTAGGAGCTCGAAGATCTCAAGGGGTTTAGGGGTAGTCTTTGGGCGCCGTGGAGGCGTAGAGTACTTCACTCCTTTAGCAACCATTGGCATTGTGATACGAAGGACTCGAGACTTTTTTGTCGTGGTCGAGGTCATCATTGCTGGTGACATTGGCAGAGTCGGGGGTGCGGTGGAGGTTTGCGGAGATGGATGAGGAAAGTCCAGATGGTCTGTGCTTGACTACTGCTTCAGGAAGACTATACGTGAAGTAGAAGACGTATCGCGGCCACATGCCTCCTTTGTACAGTGTCGGCAACGTAGCTGTGGATTGTATTATCTTTGCCTGCCTCAGATCTGTCGTGTTTGCTAGATCTATGAGCGAGTGGCCGTTTCCATCTCGTCATTGGACAGTGCTACATCAAAACGAGGCAGCACCCCTTCAGGATTCCCAAGTCTAAGTAATTGACTGTGTCAAATAGGTCTATCCAACTCGACTCCAACATTATCCAATTCCAGTTATGAACCTATACTAGACTGGGAGAGTTACGCATGGGCTGAGTGGATGCTACCCGCAAGCCCTAGCAGCTGTGATCTTGGAGATTCATGCAAATGTACCAGACTCGTATCCTTGTTGGAGTACAGAGACAACCCTCTATCTAAATGTATAATGCTTAAATATGGGACAATATCCAGCAGTATTGCAAGGAGTCCATTGGACAATTCGAAATGCTGCCAGAATCAGGCCCGGAGAACGACCCCTGCCAATGACGCAAGGTGCGCGTTCCGCCATCAGCCGCCACGCGAACCCCACGAGAACCCACCATCGGCGCGACCATCCTTTGCGAACCACCATGTAGCCGTTCCTGCAACCGCACGCAAATCGACCATCGCCCATGACCCCCCTGAGGTGTTCATAGATCTTCACAACTGCCATATTTTGTCATGGCAGCGCTGGGACTCGGTCTCTTCCTTGGTGGCTGCGTTACCGCAATTCCAGTGGTAACTGGCGTTGCTGAAGGAGTATCCCATCAGAAGAAACAAAATGAAGAGGCTGCGAATGAGACCCGAATGATCAAATTCAATACCTTGGTAGCCTGCGACTCTGATGACGAGCTCGCAGAGGAAGTAGACAATGGTATCATCGTTCTCAGGTACAATAAGGTATGCTCGCCCCTCATTCTTGTACTTAATCTTGAGCTGACCCAACGCTTTGCGCCATAGGTTTGGGTAGTTCCGAGAAAGGAAGAGGGAGGGAAGGTTCTCCCTGAGCCGCCTGTGGAGGGAATCAATCCACCTCTACATGCTTTCGCAGGCTTCTATATCCAGTATCCTGACGACGACCGCTCTCCCCCCGAGCGTGGGCTTGTTTCTACAATCTCGGATGATCCCCCGATGCTAAATTGGATCTATATCGATCGCGATTCGTATGCGCTACAGTACGGAAACCGCACTCAATCAATACAACATATTGTCGGCGAATGGGACTGGACTGAAGATGAAACACACGTCATACTTCAAGGATGGGAAGGCTTTATGGCTGTAGACGAAAGCTCCGCCATGTCGGAAGATGAATGGGAAGAGACAGAATGGGGTAAAGATGGACTCAGATGGGCTTTATACTACGATGTTGACGACAATGGGTTGAAGGGGAGGAAGAATAAGAGAAACATGTTTGAGGTGTCCTTGGAGCGAAGGCTGCAAAGTGAGGAAGATCAGCTGAAGCAGATGGAAGAAGCTGAGAAGAAGATGCAAGTCAAGAGTCGTGGAGATTTGAAGACACAATTCACAGCTCCTGCGGCGCCGAGGAAGAAAGTTTGGGGAAGGAAAGAATAAAAAGGTTATGGAGATTTGGGACTCAAAACATGGCGTTCTTTAGGGATTCAGAGGGTCTGGGTCTATATATATGGTGAATACCCATGTCGACTGCAAGTACATACTGGATTTAAATCCAATGATTTACACTATAGTTCTATTAGTAATTTTGTCTTAGGCATCGTTCAGCCATGTGTTTAAGAATTTCAAAGAAAAGTGAACATTACAGAGCAAATCAGCATGACACATAATCACGAAGTGAGCTTGGCCAGTGGTAAATGCCCTACAAGGGAGAGAGAGAATAAGGTTGGTGCCAGTGCTATAAACCGCAAGGGAGCCATCTCTATCTCCCCGCGAAAGCTTTCACAAGATTGCAGTGGCATCCAACAGTATCTCCCAAGGCACAACACTGATTTCATAACAGCACACCTGGTATGACGGAGATCAAGGTAAAGTTACCCAGCAAGTTGTGACTGTCTCTTGGGGTATATGTATGTTACTAGAAGCATTTTTCGAGGAGAGCTTGAGTTTATCATGGGATTTCGCTCGACTTAGGGCACATAGAAGAGATACCATGCACATGTGTGATGTAGATATTCAGCTTGAAATTTATATTGATTTGTTCTTGTAGACCTAGGAGAGGAGACGAGAGACCATAGCCGTACGCCAATTGGCGTCGCTGGTGCAAGGAAATTGGGTATGGTATGATAGAAAGAAATTTTCATTTCATCCGTAGGATCTGCAAAGCCACTTCTATCAGTATTCTCCATGTTTCACCATTCCTGAACTCGTTACTATCGTAACAGCCACTTTCATGCTGACTTACCTACTGGCTCTGATCTCCCTCGCGCTCAGCTTCCGGGGGACGCGGTTCGCAGTCGCAGTCGGACCACGCCGTCCTGCAAAATACGCATCGAAGTCGTGTGCCGTCCTGCTCGGCCGTATCTTTCCACTGGTCGAAGCAATTCTTGCAGATGCTCCTTCCACAGCCCGACTTGCACCATGCCAATTCCGCTAGAACGAGCTCTGCCATGTTCTCTCCACAGATTGGACAATCTATGTCTAGTGGGCGGCGTTGGACATGGTTGCCGGCGCAAGCTCGTCGCTCATCTCCCTATATCGAACACCTAAGGTTAGCTTAAGTCACTGAGAAATGAATAGCTAGGAATTCGCCTGCATTGTAGAGGTTCAGGTGGTATGGAGTCGTTGAATTCGTGGCGCGAGATTGAACTTGGTTTGTGACAATAGTGGCTGCTAGGCGACTAAGGTTCTGGTAACGTACGCGGCGTGCTTCTGCGTCACCCATAGCTTGTATGGGTTCTTCTCTTCGTCTATCTGAAGCGAGACGGATTGGGAGTTCGGGCATGTTGTGAAATGTGGTGGGGTTCGAAGTTTGCTGGGGGATGGTGAAGGTTTTGTTGTGGGTTGACGAGAGAGAGTTGACGATACCACGTGGGGAGTCAGCCATCCTGTCTTCCCATCTTTCACCCATGGACCAAACCTAACCTTCGCAGCTCCTCACACATAGAGCCGGGCAATAAGCTTATAGAAATTTAAGCGTAACAATTCTGGCTCTGGACCTCTGCCCGAAAAGGAATCGATTGCCTTGTTTATAGAATTCAGGTTCCCTTAAGTGAGAGGGTTCCGACATTTCGACGTGAGAATTGTGTTCTTCCCGCGCGGTTTCTAATTCATTCCGAGCTGAAGAGGACTCTTTGGAGCGCAGTGTCAGCTTCTGGTGAAAAAAAATGCCCTCAGATCTTGCAGTCGTTGATCTATCAGACTTTATACAAAGACGGCATTAGCAGGTAGCATCTTCACAACTCTTTTTTCAAGAACGGAATAAGTCAATACTATCTTATCCGATCTTTTGTTGTCTTAGATGAGGGTAGAACAAGAGAGTTTGCCCATTTAGAGACAGAAGAGAATCTAGGAGAGAGGATGTGCTAGGAAATTTATACAAAAAGTAAGAAATTTGCAGTGCTACCACCACATTAGAAGACATATATATATATATCAGAAAGAGGATATTGCAGCATGAATATAGAGTAATAAAGAAATATAATGAGCCTAAATCGTGGACACGGATGTTGGCCCAAAGTAGAAGAGGTCAGTAAAACCATACTGAAGATGCTCTGCAGCTTTGTAAATATCGTCCAGAGATAAGTCTCAGCGCCCCCCTCCCCTCAAACAACGAATTATTATAAATTACGTTACGTTACCTACCGTCCGCTTTTTGGTCGAGGCTGCACAACCTTGTGTGGTGGTGAAGCTGGCAATCGAGTCTGATGGCAGACCCCATAACAATTAATATTCTGTCCATGTGTAGGCTCATGGATAATGTAGAATCAAGCTAATTTGCTTGATTGGATTGGGATCCGGCTTTTTTGTCTTAAAAGGTGCAATGTGCATGAGGCGTGGAAAGACCCATAGAACGTGGAAGCCTTTCGCGACAAAACATAATGAGTTATAGGTACGACGAGGCTCATATCTTTTAGGACTCTAAGATGTTCTCTCGTGGCAATTTTAAGAATTATGAGATTCGTTCGACGTGTATACTGTTGGAAATTTCCACAGGGTGATCAGTCTTGGCGCAGTATTGATGTTTCTTACTTGGTCGGATGGCCATAAGGAAAAGGCCTAACATAATAATCAGAGGTTGCGCTATGCTTCAAAAAACGACATCTATATAACGATGATCGAAGCTTGATGTCTTTCATGCGGTCAATACAGCTGCCATGCGTTATTACCGAATAGGTTAGCGACAACAGGGGTAACCAAGTAGAGAACTGGAAGTTTGCACCATCAAAGCAACAGTCATTCTAAGTCCGCTAATGAAAATTCGGAAAATCTTGAAGCCTAACAGAAATTCGCGAAATAACAGTCTAAAGTGTTGAGCATTGCTGCCCCGAATGGCGAAGCATTCCCCGCAACTGCCAAGTGATAAGATTAGATGGAGGTGTTGCGAGCAAAGCTTCAAGATGACGCCACAGGTGATACAAGCTCCAAGCTCCGATGTCGACCTTCCCCACTCACTCTTTGCCTGCACTTCACTCATTGCTGAGCTTCCCACACCTATCAGATATCTACATGCTCGCGATACCTGTTCATTCATCTTTGGAAACCCAATGAGAAGCAACCCATGGCGGACGAACACACTCCCCTCATCGCCGTCGTTCAGACCCGGCCGCATCGCGATCGATACCCGCATCACACACTCCGCTACATTTGCACCCTTACACTCTCCGCCGTCCTATTATTTGTCATTGGTCCGGCGATCGTTCTACTCACATTTTCCCCCCTTGACAACAATGATGGTCCATACTCATCATTATCGATTTACTCCCCTTGGGCTGCGCACAAAGTTCCGGCATCGTGGCCGAAAACAGCGGGGCTAGAATACGAGGAGTTGCAGAAAATCCTGACAAAAACGCCGAGTGCAAAGAAAGCGAAGGAATGGAGTCAATACTATACCTCTGGCCCTCATCTGGCTGGCACAAATCTGAGCCAGGCAATCTGGACCAAGGAGAAATGGCAAGAATTCGGGATTAAGAATTCATTGATCGTTGATTATGATGTTTACATCAATTACCCGAAGGGCCATCGGCTGGCACTATTAGAGAGCAAGAAGAAGTCGACGACATCGGACGATGCTTCAAGTAAATCTTCTTGGAAGGTGAAGTACGAGGCGAAACTAGAGGAAGATGTCCTTGAAAGCGACAGTACAAGTGGACTTAAAGATCGAATTCCAACATTCCATGGTTACAGTGCATCGGGAAATGTTACGGCACCATACGTATATGTCAATTATGGAACATACAAAGACTACGAAGAGCTGCTGGCAGCAAACATCAGCCTCTCCGGCAAGATTGCGCTGATCAAGTATGGTGGTGTTTTCAGAGGCTTGAAAGTCAAGAGAGCACAAGAACTGGGCATGGTTGGAGCAGTTATCTACAGCGACCCTGGTGATGATGGCGATGTTACTGAGAAGAACGGCAACGAGACATACCCTGATGGCCCTGCGCGAGAACCAAGCAGCGTTCAAAGAGGGAGCTGCCAGTTCCTAAGTAAGTCAATCTGCATTGAGCATGCTATGCAAGGCTAACGTTTGTAGGCTTCGCTCCCGGGGACCCAACAACCCCAGGCTATCCATCTAAGCCTGGTGTTCCCAGAAAGCCTGTAGACCACGCTATCCCTTCCATCCCATCGATCCCAATCTCATACGAAGACGCACTCCCTCTTCTCGAAGCCCTTAATGGCCACGGCCCAAAGGCGTCATCTTTCAACAAATACTGGAAAGGCGGAGGCCTAGGGTATAAAGGGGTGAAGTACAACATCGGTCCTTCTCCTGACAATCTCAAGCTTAACCTCGTGAATGAGCAAGAATATGTTACAACTCCACTGTGGAATGTCATTGGCGTTATCAACGGCAGCATCCCAGATGAAGTCGTGGTTCTTGGAAACCACCGTGACGCTTGGATTGCTGGCGGTGCTGGGGATCCCAATAGTGGATCTGCTGCGTTCAATGAAGTCATCCGCGGATTTGGTATAGCTCTGGAAGCTGGCTGGCAACCGCTTAGGACCATTGTCCTGGCTAGTTGGGATGGCGAAGAATATGGACTTGTTGGTTCGACTGAGTGGGTTGAAGAGTTCATTCCTTGGCTCCAAGCTTCTACAATTGCATATTTGAACGTCGACGTTGGCACGACTGGTCCAAATTTCGAAGCCAGCGCAGCGCCTCTTTTAAATAAGGTGCTGAAAGAGACTGGTAAGACTTTCTTCTGCTGACCTGAAACCCTGCTAATCTGTCATAGTCGGCCTTGTACAATCTCCGAATCAAACAACCAAGCATCAAACAGTAGGCGATGTGTGGGATAAGCATATTGCTACCATGGGCTCCGGATCCGACTTTACCGCCTTTCAGGATTTCGCGGGGATTCCATCACTAGACATGGGATTCAAGGGTGGAAAGGATAGCCCTATCTACCACTACCACTCCAATTACGATTCTCTGGACTGGATGGAAAAGTTTGGTGATCCGGGTTTCCATTACCACGTCACAATCGCGCAGCTTTGGGGTCTGGTCGCTGCGAATCTCGTTGAAACACCTGTCATTCAACTCAATGCTAGCGATTATGCCTTGGGGCTGGAGAAGTATGTTGACTCTGTTAAACAGAAGGCAGAGGAGGCCAATTTCGAGCATGCTGCTCCGGCAGCTCTGTTCGAGCCTTTGGACAGTGCAATCGCACGGTTTCAGATTGCTAGTCAGGCCCATGATGCGGTGGCAGCATCTCTTCTGCAGAAACTGAACGATGCTGACATCCCTTGGTGGAAGTGGTGGGAAAAGGTCAAACTTTACTACGCCATTCGACAAGTCAATACCAAGTACAAGCTACTCGAGCGTAAATTCCTATACAAGAAGGGTTTGGACGAAAGGCCATGGTTCAAGCATGTCGTGTTTGCGCCTGGTAAATGGACTGGATATGCTGGTGCGACGTTCCCGGGTATTGTCGAAGCGATTGATGCAAAGGACGAGAAGTCCGCACTTAGGTGGATCGGCATTGCAGCAGGTTTGATTGGGGACGCTGCTGCACATTTGGAATGAAGCAAGGTTGCATTGTTGAAAAATGAGGCATGAAAATATGCGTACATTCGCTGGATACCCACACAGGACGTAGAAATGAAATTGAATTATGAGCATCTCTTAAACTTCAACAATGCAAAACACATGATATTCGTCATTCATACCCACCCATACGCATTTCTCATAATTCGTAGCATCCGTCATCTTCGTCTCACCCGTCCTGTTATCCTTCTACGCCCTAACAGCCTCAATAATAATAAACGTAGGTCTCTCCAACCACTTATCCCAATAACTCCCCTCCCTCCTCTCATCCTCCGGCACCACCACCTCCCTCCACACCAACCTCAACCCAGACTTCTCCGCACACCTCTCATAAACCTCTCTCCGGAACTGAAAAACATCAAACTCGATCGGAAACTCGGTACGCGCCTTGACTCTCGCCTTAATCCCCAGCACCCCCGCACCTTCACTGGCGCCCGTTCCCTTATATGCCGGGTCCAGCACCGCGACATCTAAGCCGTAGAAGTCTGATTTAGGAAGGTGCATGTCTTTATCGTGGACATTTGTCGTGATACCTATGAATCGTCCCTTAGGAGAGGATAAATTCTGTTCAATGACTTTAAACATATTGACTAATTCCATCTCAGTACCAGCATAATTGAGAAACCAGCCTGCGAAGATTATATCGAAAGGTTGCGTAGGAGCTGGAGAGAGGGGCTTGCTGCAATCAGCGACCGAGAATTCGAGCGTTGGGAATTCGGATTTGGGATATGCGGTTTGGGCGCCGGTTATCATTGCTGGCGAGATGTCATAGCCGGTTACACTGCTTGCGCCTAGAGTGTGGAGGAGGTGTGTGTAGCGACCTGTGCCACATGCTAGGTCTGTAAACTCGTTAGGAACAAGCCAGGATCAATTTTGGATACTTTTGGTTCGGGTGAAGGGGTCATCACGTGACAGGTTTTCTATTCACTTTCCGAGGTTTGAAAAACCAACTTTGGAAAATCGCCAAAGTAAATGTTGGGAATTGGAGACGTACCCAAGCACCTTGCCCCCTTAATGTCTCCCAGTGCGGCGATCACAGATGGCTTCTCTGGCTGCACTGCAGGCAGGTCGTGCATGGAATTGTACCTTGTGCCAATCTTGTCATATTGCGTGTTCTGCGTGCTTTCCGCAGGCTTGGTATCATTCGACGTGTCCGCCATGTCGTATGGTACGAACCTGACAAATCCAATTCTATCTTGCGACTTTTTCCCAGATTCGGTAGGAGGGCCGTAGGTCAGGCGTGAAACTGGTAGGTAAGGTTGCTGCCCTGACAGTGTTCCGGGTATATTTTGGTGGGACGACGTTTCTGTTGGCGGGGTAAGGTAGGGTAAGACTTTCTCGCCTCAGCTGTGTAGTGACCTGCCCTTCTAGAGAAGCTATTCCAAGCATGCCTTAGCAAAGGCTCGGCAATCGTGGGGATAGGCCCACAAGACTATATTAGCGGCGTGGCATATCTTGTTATTCGCGTGCCTCGAACTATGTGGGAACTGATCATCGCATAGTTTGTCTTAGTAGCTCATGAGGCGTGAAATACCCCGAACATAGTACAGATTGTGAAATTTGCGGCGCCTTTTACTCTGTTCGCTCTTGGGTATGGAGACGAAGGAACTACGCCAAGAGACTTAGGTATACTTAAAGTAGTAGCCCGGATGGAACACACATGATTTTAATTGTACGAAGTATAGATGTAACAACTAGTGTAGATTACTAAATTGTATCGTGACTATGCTATCTTCTGGTATGACGGGTGCACATAAGATTGCCATCATGTTGTTATTACAGATAACAGACGAATTCCATTTCCCATTGTTGCCGTAATTGGGTATATCCAGAATGCAAGTAGACCAAGTGTTTGTATGCTTGAACCTATCAAGGTTTTTCGGTCTTTTCAACCGTCTCGTCTTGATCTGAAACTTCGGCGGCCCTTGCTCCGTCACGTTTCTCGTCAAAAATGCCCGCCTCAATGTCCTTCTGAACCTCAGCAGCGACTGGGGGCCCAACTGTCTCGAAGTGGCGACCACGCCTCTCAGGACCGAAAACAGTTGTCACAACAATACCCATCGCGATGATGGCAGTTGCAATACCCATGGTGGGGCCGTAAGCGTCTGCGAGCTTACCTTGGCTTGTCTTGACGGTGTGACTTTCAGCGATCGCATTGACAATTTGTGCCGATGGGGACGAAATCATGTTGCCAATCTGATAGGTAAGACCAGGGAAACTGGAGCGGTAGGCCGGCGGGGAAAGCTCGTTGAGATGGATAGGAATAACACCCCAGGCGCCCTGGACGAAGAATTGAATGAAGAAACCAGTAACGGACAGACTGCGCTCGCCCTCAGGAAGAATCCAGGCGGGGATCAAAAGCGCAGACATAATCGCCGATGCTACAATCGCCCTACGACGACCGACCCATTGCGACAAATAACCAATGATGGTCCCGCCCACGCAGGCCCCAGTCTTCATGAGAATCGAAGCACGTGTAGCTGGCGCGTTGTCGAGATGTTTCTGGGTAAGCATAAAGGTTGTGTAGCTGTCCTGGCTCGTATGGGAGTAATAATTGAACTGACCCAGTTAGTGACTTTGTAGCACATTTGTGCCTTTGGCACACTTACCCAGGTCATCAAAATGATGCAGTAGATGCACAGCTTCCACTCATTCGCCAGCATGTGACGTGTCTCTTTCCAAAACACTCCAGGTGCTTTAGCTTTCTTTCCAGCTTTCTTAGCTTCGATGAATTGTTGTGACTCTGGGAATACCACTCGGATGAGTCCCACTGCTATGGAAATACCGGCTCCAACCCAGAAGACGGTTTTCCAGCTCTCAGTCGAACCGCCGACGCCGAGATTTGCGCAAGCAGCAATGACATAACCAAATGAGTAACCTTGTTGCAGAATGCCACTCATGAGACCTCTTGCGTTTACCCTGTGACTAATTAGCGGAATGTCAGCCTGAAAAGGTAGACTGAGCATACGGGCAGTTCTCCAGAGCCATAGCAATCGCGTTACCATAGACACCACCCATGAACAAGCCGAACAAGCTTCGAACAGCGAGGAACTGCTGGAAAGTATCACTGTAAATGGTGGCGATTTGCAAGAGCCCGAGGATAATCATGTTAACAACCATGGGCCATTTGCGACCGAATTTGTCTCCTGCAAGACCAAAGACGGCGGCTCCCACAGATCGCAAGAGCAATGTCAGAGTAATAGCTGTTGTGATGTCCGTCTTAGAGCGGCCATAGTAGTCGGAAAGCTTTTTGGTTTGAATTGAAAGTGCATGGAAGTCGAACGCATCCGCAGTCCATGCGGCGAAACCAACAAGAAAGAAAAGCCAGTCCTTAGCTCCTAATTGGGCCATGAGGCTGATGGGATTTTTCAATGGCTCGGGAACCTGCCATTCAGTGTATTTCTCGCCATGGTCGTTGACAATTTCCACTCTCTGCTTCCATTGGAAGAGGTCCGACCAGGACTGTTTAGCCGTGGCGATGATGCCCCTCGCGGGTGGGTCAGCTGGTTCACCGGTGCTCTGCATTGTGCTGAAGGCTGGGTGGTGGGGAGCTCAGAGCGCGGCGAGGGGAGGGAGTTCAGCTCAACAAGGGACGAGCAGAATTGCAGACGCAACAGACTGTGGTCCCTGGTGGGACATGATCGGAGTATTATATAGCTCACACAGGGCACGAGGAGGAGCGCGGGGGTTGTTGCAGGGAATGGTAAGCCGCTGCTTGCATGGAAGAGATCATCTGTACCGCAACAACGGTGATGTTACCAGCCAAGGGAGCCAAGGGCCCAAAGGCAGTAGGTGGTGAATGGACGCATGGGTTATGCAACCCTCCCTCGAAGAGCCAAGTCAACTAAGCATCGTGGGAGGGCCGGGCGTTTGAAAACGTACGAGTGGGAGAGCGGAAGGAAACCCGGATCGCAGATGCTCACCGTAGGCAAACATCCGACAACCGATACCCCCAGTTGAAGTCCTGCTGATCTTGCTGTTGGAAGAAAGACCTCAAAGAGGCTGCAATCTCGTGTTGGAATTGGCAATTGGCACCCCTACACCGGTCAAGGATTATTGTGGTACCGCAGGGAGTCGGATGCGATAGGTATGTGGACAATATGGCTTTCCCCCAACCACGCCTCTGGTGCATATCTCACACAAACAATACTCAGCTTTGGAAGGTCGGCCGTAGTACAAAGGCGCACACACAAGCTCTGTGGCGTACACAGAAGCCCCGGAAGACGTCTTGAAAAGAGCTTCGACTGTGTCGCCGAGGGCGGCTGCCGTGGGCTTGGCTGTGGGCTTGGCCATTCACCCCCGCCTTGTTTACACGCTCGGGTGAGCCGAAGCTTTTCTGCCATCCATGCGCGCCCAGCGGTGGAGGACGGCACGTACGCCAGCCAAGAGAAAAGAAGCAGTGTCGCTCTGAGGCCGAGCGGGCCACGTCGTCAGCCGAGCACTTGAGCGGGCTTCTTTCAACCGTCATCCATTTTTTTGGTCTGTTCAGATGGGTGAGACCAATATGTGCTGACATGTAACTGGCGTCGTGCGGCAAATTTGACACTCGATACTTTGGGGGGACGGTTATTAGGCCAGTACAACCGTCGACGAAAAGATGGTCAAGAATGGTAGCTCAGCCAGGTGTACTTTGCATCTAGAGCAGCCTGTTTTGGTGGTGGTGGTGGGCCGTTTGACGCGCACAAACCATTGCGACATGTAGGGATCACGCAGCAGTCAACGTTGTGCAGGACCATCTCATCCCATCACACCTGCGGGCCTTGATGCCTCGGGTCACAACTGGGGAAAGGATCAGAGCTGTGGGTGCTGCTTGACAGGGCAAGGCGCTGAAACTGGCGCAGCTCAGGTGATGCGAAGCGATTAAAAGGTATCGAAAGAGACTTTTGATGGTTGTGCTGAATGAGCTTGGATGTGCCAGGATGGTACACATCCCTACTCAGCTACCCACCTGCTTTCTCGTACGTGAATGAGTCTAATAAGTACACACAAGGGGCCTGAACAACACAAGATGCCTTAACTACTCGCGGAGCGTATACAGAAGAGGCTTTAACAACAGAGGAGGCCCTAACAACACAGGAGGTATATCATAACTGGAGGGGGAATACGAACTACCCGCTGCGGGGATGACGCCAGCGGCAGCTATCTAACCCACAAGGCCCCCCACCTTTTCATCCCCAACCCCCAGCCTTCTCGCATCTTGTCACTGTCTGTCTGACTCGTTGTCGCCTTCTCAACGAGGCTCCTGCTAGTCTCGACAACGCTCAAGGCGTCCCATCGATCTGGGGAGAGCGAAAAGGATTTTCTCTCTATTCTAGCGCTTCCCCAGATTTCACACCTTTCATCATCGTACAGCCAAATGCTACCTCGACGGATCTTTTGTGCTAATCTCCAACGCAGGCGACGCGACGGCGTACCTCCACCCAGAGCCTCACCGAATGGCAGGAAGTACATGCTGTTTAAAAAAGAACCCATCTGACCATCAACTTTTAGAGAATCTCGACTTGGTTGCCATCGACACATGAAAACTCATGAATCCCTTATCGCTCCAATCCCCCGCTCCCCCGGACTGTTATTCAGAACTGGCTGTTCCCATGCGACTTGATTGGCTGAACTCGACCATTTCACCTGGCGATCTATCTATCCCAGTCTGTTATCTCTACCTCTGCCACCACGACAACGTCATGGCTGGAAAGAGCTCACAGGAGCTTCAAAAAGAGCATTATGTCCACAGAATCGTATTCTTGTGTCACAATTCATGGGGAAATTTACTCAGCAGTGCAAGATACTAAACCCAGAAACCCATCTCCTCAATCCACCCCAAAGAACCAAACTCAAATCACGACGCAAACCACCCAATTGCGCCCTCAACCCTCCGCAATGCTTCTTTATCCCACATCATTCCTCACCCTCCTGCTCCTCCTCCTCTCCAATACCCCCCTAACCCTCTCAAACCCACTCCAACCACACCCAAACCTCGCACGCCGCCAAATCCCACCAACATCATACACAACCTCCCGAGCCGCAAACACCGAATTCGCACCCCCAGGCGCGACCGCCACACCAACAGGCACAACAGCAACAACGCACGACGCTAACACGCAAGTTGTGCCAGAGAGTAGTCCCGCCACTACGGTACCGCTCGTGACGGGTGAGAGTAGGAGTGCGAATACGCAGGCTGTGGGACCGAGTACTGCGAGTTCGGCGATGGCGGCGAGGGGTACGGGGTGGTGGATGGGCGAGGGATGGGTGGTCGGTGGGATTTTGGTGGTTGGGGGGCTGGGTGTTGTTTGAGGGGGGGTGAGAGGTTGGTGAACTGTACGATATACACACGAATTGTTATGGTGGGTTTATGGATGTCAGATATCACGACGTGCTTCAATGATAAACTACGGGTTCAAGGTAACGAGAGAAAATAGGGTTCTAATTTGATGCTCATTTCCATATGTTGCCTGAATCCAATTTAAGTTTGAAACCACATGCAAATTATTGTCCCCACCCAAAAGACAACTAGCTATACGGACAGTATAGGCGAGTGTCTTCAATGCGATACACAATGCATCCATCCCCTCTCCCAAAAAGACTTTTAACCATTGCAGCATCTACTTCAAAAGTCCCACCCCTCGAGACCCTTTTCCCTCATCGTCTTATACCAATTCTTCACATACTCCAACCCAACATGCGGTCCATATGGATGCTTCTCCCACTGCGGTCTCGGGGCTTTCAATCCAGTCTCAGCCTCACACCTCTCCATTAGCTCTCTCATGTTTCCTCCACGATCATATCCCAACCCCTCTGCGTACCCGTTCCGCTTTCTATCTTCTCGGATCTTCTCGCGCAAGTCTGTAGTCGCGCCCTCGTCGACTGAGAAGTCAGAAGGCCGGACGACGACTCCGTAGTTGTTTGCAGCACCAGCGATGGTGACAAGCTTACGGTGAACTTCGGCGGCGACGATTTGTGCGGGACGGGTCAAGGGGTCACCGAGGCCTCCGCCACCCCAGGTTATCCATTCTAGAACATCACCTGAAGGAAAGTTAGTCTTGTATCCTGAAGATCACCATTCAAGAACTTACCAGGAAGAACGTGGATATGGTCTTGTTTGCTATTCAGCAACTCTTTGTTCTTCTCCGTTGCATCTGTGCCCCACGAATTATTCCTGAAGATGGCTTTCTTCGACCTCGAGCCTGGCGAGCCACCATTTACTCCCCATGGTTTTACCAGCCACCTGTCATCGTGAATGCTGACTTCTCCCTCGCTTAAGAAACGGTACAGAGTCCTCTGCGCATTACCTCCACGGTAATACCCGGCGCCTCCAGAGTCAGGCAGAGCCTCGTTGGCCTCAATGATAAGAGGGAAATATAGCTCAATATTCTCCGTCGGGATTGATTTGATAGCAGGAAACAAACAATGGCAATCAGGGCCATCGCCGATAGGACGGGCTGGGACACCCCCGAAGCCAATCTGGTAAAGCAAGAACCATTCACCGTTTGGTTTGAAACCAGAGTAAAAGAGGTGCGGAGAGTCTGAGAAACCAGCTGCGCAACGGTATGCCGGATTCCGTTGACCGAAGAGAGCTTGCATGACGTCCATAACACGGCCAAGAAGGTGTGTTCGACAGCTAACTGCTGCAGGACGGACAGGCCGTAGAATGGTGCCGGAGGGTATCTTAACGTCGATGAGATCGTGGAACCCATCGTTGACGACGCAATGTGGATCATAAACTGCAAGAAGATAATATCCAATGAACATTTTAAACATGGTTATGGAAAGGTAGAAATTCATGCTGGTGTTGGATTGAGGGGAAGTACCATCCCAATCAAAAACGAGCTTGTCGCCCTGCTTTTGCATAGAGCAAGATATCGCGTACGGACCTATGCCATGGCCGTCGTCATCGATGAAATCCGTGAAACTAGACTTTTCGGTTCCAATCTTGTGGTCTATGATAGTTTTTATTGCTTCCCGATTCTGGGCTAGGAGATCGTCCGTGGCGGCTTGGTAAACTTCAACTCCATAGCGTTCGCATAGTTCGCAGACACGGGCAGCAGCTGTCTTGCATGCTGCGACGAGGGCGATTAGATCGCTCTGAAACCACTCTGGTTGTCGAGAATTGCGATAGAACAGCGATGCTAGTGCTTCATTGTATTGACCCTTGTCATAGAGCTTTACGATTGGGATTTGAAGGCCATCCTCGAATATTGTAGTAGCATTGATGCTCATGGATCCCGGTACTTTGCCCTGAACATCCGTCAAGTGTCCAAAGTTGGACGCCCAGCCGATGAGCTGGTGATCGTAATATATCGGCAGTAGAACGATGACATCGTTCAAATGCGAAACGGCGCCATCAATTTGATAGACATCGTTTGTAACAAAGACGTCACCTTCTTCAACAGTGCCCTTCCAGCCATCAAGGAATTGAGTAATGAAACTTCCAAATTGGCCGACAAGCATCTGGCCTCGTGTGTTTGTGATGACATTGAACTCATCTTGTTGCTCTCTGATAGCGGGTGACATCGCGCATCTCAGCATGAGAGTGTCCATTTCTCGGCGTATCGAGCCCAGTGCAGAAGATATCAGAGTAGCGATCAAGGGCTGTTCCTTGATTAACGTTTCAGCCGACTCTTTAGTATGCTCAATCTTCTCCGAGGTCTTCTTTTGCGTTGGCGAAATGAGAATATTACCCATCGAGTCGATCTCGCCTACGTATCCGGGAAATATTAGTGTGTTGGAATCCATCTCAGATATCACTGCGGGCCCAGGCACTTGGATTCCAGCCTTTGTAATCTTTGATCGATCCCAAAAAGTGGCCTTGACTTTCTTGCCCTCGTAAATAATATCTTGCTTCATCATGATGGCGTCTTCGGGTGGTGTCGTGCCATTTGCTTTCTCGATTGGCTTGAGAGCTACTTCTTCGGAGGCGTCAATAACCTTCGCTCGCATACGCATGGTCTCGAGTTCTGCTTTCTCAAGGAAGAATCCGAATTGTTGCTCATGCATTTCGGCGAACTTGGTACGAAGAGTCTTTAGGAGCTCCTGCGTATCTTGAAGATCTTCTTCGTTGAAGTCCACTGTCAATGTCATCGCCTGACCCTTATACCTCATATCTGACTGATAAAAAACTTTTAAGTCTGCGGCGGCATCTCCAAACTCTTCCTTCATAGTTCCAATGCAGCCTGTTCTAAGTTCGCCGAGGGAGACTGCGAGGTCCTCTGTAGTAATATCTGAAAATAGTTTGATATATGTGCATGACTGCTCATGCGATATCTTGGTCGTTGCATCGCCTTGCGCGCACAAAATGCCTGGGCTGGGAGGAACTATAACCGGCCATGACCCAAGCAACTTCCCAAGCGCGTTCGCATGGAGTGGCCCAGCGCCACCAAACGCAACAAGAGCGAAGTCTCGTGGATCAAACCCTTGCTCGACTGACACCAAGCGGAGAGCGCCATGCATCGACTCGTTAACAAGATCGATGATACCTTCCGCAGCTGAGGAGACGTCCATGCCCATTTGCTTTGCAATTGACTCGACGGCCTTAGCTGAAGCAGCCACGTCGAGCTCGAACGCACCACCAAGTAGTTTGGAAGGTAGGTATCCTAGAGTGAGATTCGCATCCGTGACGGTTGCTTCTGTTCCTCCTCTTCCGTACGCAGCTGGCCCAGGATTGGCACCACTCGACTCTGGCCCGACTCGGAGCTGCTTCGTAAAATCGTTATAGATAGCAATCGAGCCTCCTCCTGCACCAACAGTACGAACATCGACTGACGGTGCTTTGACTGTTAAAGACCCTACATTCGTTTCTCTCCGAATGATAGCATTTGCTCTGGATAACAATGCGCAGTCCGTACTTGTACCACCCATGTCCAGGGTAATGAGGTTCTTGAAGGGCGTGTTTTTCGCAACCAGATGCGACACGCCTTTTACACCGCCCGCTGGACCACTCATTAGAATGTGTACAGGAACCTCGCCGGCGAGGTCCACCGATGTAAGATCTCCATCTGACTTCAATATGCGGAAAGTATCTGTGTCTGCAGCTAACTTCGTTTGTAAATTTCGCATGTACCGCTTGACGACGGGCTTGACGATGGCGTTCGCGGTTGTAGTGACCGTACGCTCGTATTCCTGAATTTCCGGCAGTACATCTGTTGATGTGACTACCTCCATGTCTGCGCCGAATTCATCATGCAGAATGTCCCTGATTTTGTTCTCATGAACGTTGTTGCTGAACGAGTTTAACAGGGAGACCGAGATGGCCTCTGGCTCCTGCCTCTTCAAATCTACCAGGCTTTCCCTGAATGCCTTTTCGTCTAGTTCCTTGAAAATGTCGCCGCCGATTGTAACTCTCTCCGCCGCCTCGACTGTTCTTTCCAATGGGACGATTGGCAAGGGTTGGACATAGTTTATCCAAGCTCCCAGTCCACCAGGGATCTGGCTTCTGCGCACCGTCAAAATATCTTTATGCCCTGCAGTGACTATCAATCCCGCCCTAGCCCCTTTGCCCTCGAGTATTGCGTTTGTGCCAGTCGTTGTGCCATGATGTATGTATTCGAACTTGCCGTCCCAATTGTACTGCTCCTTGAGTATCTTGCGCGCTTTTTGCACCCCTTCCTCGACGCCGATGGATTGGTCTGAAGTATTGGTCAAGACTTTGGCGCGAACCGTATCGCCGTCGGGGGTAATGACGCAGATGTCTGTGAATGTTCTGCATGAGTCGTGTTGTTAGCATAGCTCGATCCTTCTGATACCCATCTATTACGTGCGCGAGCTTGAGCTGCACAGGGAGCAGAGAGACTCACCCGCCTACATCAACGCCCAGCCTATATCCAGGTGCCATGGTGCACGAACAACCGTCCCGCGACAACTATTAGGGAAGAAGCTCAGCATTTATTTGCGACCCATGGGCCCCTCTGCGTGTCCCGCGTGTGAGAATAGGTGTAAGCTCAATTCAAGCTAGGTATCGTTTGGTTCCGGCACAAAGAAAGTTAGATCCCTGTCGTTCGGAATAAATGCGGTGTGCCGACCAGTCGCCGGAACGAAGTCCTGCATTCTTTACTGGATCCATCGTAGCCTCACTTCCGATCATGCGGGGCGAGTACATGGATGGTAAGATGATGACGGGAGGCGATGTTTTGATAAGACCCCCTCGAGTTCCCATATCCTTTTGTCGAGAGGGCGGGAATAAGCAAAGTCGATGGCTGCCATTCCTCTAGTTCGAGTCTGTCAGCATCGAGACTTGCGGTATCTTAGAGGAGTGTGTATTGGAGTGTCATGGGTAGAAGAGCTGTCTGCTTGTGATTGATGGTAGAAATATGTACCTGACAATGTCTAAACAAGGGGCGAGAAATCAAGGAACAACAGGGACAGAGGGACATCAGTACGGCTGGTGACCTGAGGAGAGCGGGGTATCACATATCTTGCCGCCATACACAGGACGCTAATTCTCACGCCCTGCGAACATCCGCCTGTCGTTCCTATGTAGTCAAGTTGTCGGTGGACTGACCCTCGAGGGTAACAGAGATGCATTGCCGAAATGGGAATTTCCCCCAGAGCGCTCTCTCATCGTTTGTGGATAACCTGACGGCCGAGCAGTTGCGGGATTTTTCCAACCCTGGGCCTCATACAAGACACGCTCACACTTGTCACCTTCCGATAGCAACACTTTCGTCAAACTCGGCTCTGTCGCTCAAGAATTGGCATGGCCAGGCTATTCCGATACAGCACAGGGATCTTCAACGGTTAATCTGTGTAGCCATGCAGCCTCGCATAGGGCGGTGATCTTCATCATCACAGAACCACCATCTCCCGCCTGCTTCGAATCGCTCTGTATGTACTTGCCCGTAACGGAACCCTCGCTTACAGCCCAAACACATTACTCCAGGGTACGCCTGCCTCCAAAGCATATTACCCTACGTCTTGCGACAATATCAGATTTCTTTCCCAGCCAAGTCAGACGGCTGTAATGAATCCACAGTCAGAATTTCATCCAATCCGTTGTCGCCTCGCACTCACCCATGCGTATTCGAGTTATCAATACAAGAAAAGGCACCTCCAATCATACCAGTTGCATACGCATCACGGATCTGCTCGACCACGCCATATGTGCCGCCCACACATACAAAAACACCAATCCCTATGAGCAGCCAGTGTCCACACCATGCCCCTTGTTTCAACAATCCACCCCTCTTGTACTCCCAATGATCATGCAGCCACAGCCATCCGGGCAAACATATTGCAATGGGCGCGAAACAGACTGCTCCCATAAGGGCAATGAGATAAGAGAAGATGGGAATGGCTTCAGCAAATGTGAATGCTAAAGCACCTAGAACGACGGTGCAGCTGAGCCACGTACCCCAGTGGATGATGCTGTTCCTCTGTAGATGAGGAGAGTCACGCAAGATCCGGACGAAGACGTACTTTGCTGCTACGTGCAGATACAGGCAACCAGAAACCGCCAGTCCAATGAGACCTTCGCACACGTCAGTGTACTTCAAGTATTCAGGGAAAACTGATGGGTTGACCTGTTCCATAGGCAGCCTTTTTCAAGGTCTCGCCGGCTGAGCCGAGAGATGGGTTGGTAACCCATTTCCCACACCACTTGTAAACGACCAGGGAGAACGCGAGATACGAGATTTGAACGATTGCCATGCAAACATATACTGCTTTGTTGTAATCTTGGGGTTTCTATGTCGGTCAACTCATGCCTCTCTTGTTCGACTTGAAAACGGCATACCCTCATCTCTGAAATGACTGGGAGGAAGGCGCTTGAGCCCGCCGACGAGACAAATATGGTGCAAGTTGCGGTCATTCCTACCATGAATGTAGGATATGCGACGGCATTGTAACCAAGTTCGAATACCCCACTCCGGGGGGCAGCAGCTGGGCGGTCTCTTGTTGTCACACCCACGACCACGATGAATACTGCAACATAAATGGAAATGAACCCTGCCCAAGTGCTAGTTTTTGGTCAGCCCAATTCCTAGATTCTCCTAATAAGGATACCTACAGCCACCCAATCTTCTCAAATTTGCGGATGGATGCGCTCACAATGACAATAACCGCAGAGACAAAGGCAAACCAGACTGTGCAGGCAGCATGGCCTGAAAGAGCATTCAAGCCAGTGGTAAGTCCAATAATGCCTGAGCCGCTACAGAGGACATATGCAACAATGAACAGAGCTCCCACAATCTCTTTGAGAACTGGACCACCAATCACAAATGCCATGTCCGCGACAGAATGACAGTGCGCGTGCTTGTTCCGAAAATTACCTTGAACGATCGCAAAGTCTATCCTGCTCAGCGTAAATGTTCAGGAAAAGGGATGTATGGAAATCTTACAAGTATTCAACAGGCCCCATCCAATGACAGACAGGGCCCCTCCTACCGCACCAAGTCCGTACATGGCTGTTGGAATGCTCAATACACCGGTAGCGAAGATGGCTGCAATGGATCAGCTTCAATAGGAAGACAGGCTGGACAATGCCCACTTTTGAGGAAAATCATGGAGGCCATCGGCCACCCAACAAGGCGAAATTGAACTCCATCCGTTGTTACTTTGAAAACCTCAAAGTCATCATCATCCGCCCTCGCGTTGCTTCTTCTGTCGTCAAGTCCCTGGGAAGCTACGCTCACAGACCTTGCTTGGTTCTTTTCGCAATCCATGCTGAATGCCAGGCCTTCTGAGTCTCGATGGGTTGTATGTGATGATGAAATGCATTGCACTTATGACATTGGGAGGACCAAATTGTGCGATCAGCTGGTTACGCCAGCGTAGCACAACATTTGTGGACTCCGATGACGGCCCATCTCAACAACGATAAGGGCGTGGTAGAGTTCTACTGGCGTTTATGAAGGCTTGTCGTGATCTCTATTATTGGGGGTCGAACACCGTTGCCATTCTAGTGTGCTTCCGATAGGAGGATCCTTTACCTGGTTGTGAACCCAATGAGGAAAGAAAAGGCCAAAAGCAACTGAAATCAAGGAGATTCGAAAAGCCTCTCGGGTGCGTTGGCCAGGCTGAAACCTTCATCACGGCCTGGACCGATTGCAGCACATCAATTCCTTTTTCTACGACTTCTCAAAGGGTGGAATGATGAAGAAAGCTGTAAAGTCATTACCAATTCCGAATAAAAGACTATCATGTCGCTACGCATTCTCGCATTCCACAGCCCAAGATAGAGAAATTCCCTCCTTAGTCAAAACTCCTTAGCGCAATGCGAAAATCGAACAGCCACTGTGAACCCACAGGTATAGTGCTTACTTGCGAACGGCATTCGCATGGGCCAAGTCAGAGCCACAAGGTGCTCTCGTCAGCTGAGAGCCGCACCTTAGCTGAACGAGTCATGGAAATTGTCGCGCGCGTATAGCCTGGGAAATCTGCCTTGGTCTTTGCGGAGCCCACCGGCTAGGTTAGAGTGTGGTGTTGCTTGCGTATGCTTGTGTGCTGCGTGGTGGTAGAAGCTTGTGTGGGGACGTTTTTGCATGGGTGCTCAGAACTTCGCGTTGCTTCAGTACGTCATGCACCGTTACGGGTAGGTCTCCAGCTGAATAGAATCCATGGTTCACGGACCCTGGAATACCCTATGACTATTGCGTTTACATGGGTTTTCCCTACGACGAATTCTTCCAAGTCATTGGACTCAAAGCGAGGAAGAAACTTCCGCTCTCTGATTGGACGAGTGCATCTACCTTTCTACACGACAAACATTGTGAAGATACTCCTCAAATTAGATTGTGGGGAACAATGACGGTCTCTCGCTTAGTTATACATGTAATTGCTCCACAAAGGGCGTTGTACTGTTAATGTATTGTTGCGAAACAATGTATTTACCAAGCACTTTAGGGTTGGTCTACATAGACTGAGCATTCGTTGTGTTCATCTGGTCTTCAAGTCATTAACCACAGGAGGTCCGTACCACACCAATTAAATTATTCAGCAGATCAAGCGAACAATATATTTCCCTTACAGGCGAATAACTCGACATTTCTAAATCACCATGGACGCCAATACCATCCGGTACACACTAGTACTACTTCTAGCAATTCAGCAGCTCTGTTCAACAAACTGGAAACATCCCCTCCGACTCTGCCTAAGCATCGTCGTCCTATCCCTAACATTCGCCATATCCCCGCACTTCCGCGCCCTCCTCTTCTTCATCCTTCGCCCCAGCACCAGCCCACCATCCATATCTCCAGAAACCCAAGAACTAGTGTCCTTCATCTGTGGTCTTTATCTCTCACACGAAAACCTTTTCGAAGATTCGATCAGCTACGACGATCATATATTGCTACACTATCTGCTTTTTTTACTGCATCCTTGTTATTGGTGGCCGGCTCCACTGATTGTTCTTTTTTGTCTGACAGTGGGGGTTTGTATTGGATATGCGAATGGGTACAATAATGTGAGGACTCATAGCTCGGATCTGCCTGATGCGGATGAGGCGGTTAACATAGGGTTTCTTTTGCATAGGGTTTGTTTTTATACTAAGGTGGGGAATTTGGTGATTGAGAATATGTGAGTGGGAAGGTTTGGTTTGGGTTGCGGGTTTTAGTTGAGGATGTAATTGGTAATTCTTGATTTATTAGGTGGGGAATTGAAGGAATCATATTCTCGTATAGTAATGAATGATTTGCAAAAAAAAGGAAAGATTCTACAGTTTGGTGACAAGGCTTGTACAGTCGCTGATGCAATTCCATGAGCCAAGGTCTTTCAATACCTGCAAAATTGACGAACCCCGTGCTTTGCAATACACCTTCGATCAAGCCTTTTTCTTGAGAATGCCCCAGACTCTAGGAAGGCAATTGTATGGGTTCTCTTCGATCTCGATCTCGTCAGGGTTCTCCCACTCTCCAGCGGCCAGAATCTCCTCCAGGATATTCCGATTCATATGACACCCAACCAGTCCGCTCCAAACAGGATCCCAACAAGCTGTTCTCGCGTTAGCCAATGTGCGTAGTTTCCGAAGCGTACCTCACGAGGCGGCGACTAATACGAACTTTGTGTGAGAGCTGTAGCGGTATCTTTATTCTTCACATGCTCCCAAAACACGAAGGTTCCCCCCGGTTTTAACAACTTCCACACCTCTTTCATGACACTCTGGACATCACCCACTGCACACAGGACCTGAATACTCGTTATAGTATCTATACTACCCTCCGTGACGCCCTCTTTTCTCAAGATCTCGCTGTCCTCAATACCGCAGGTTAGGAGCTTATACTTATCCTGGAGATCGTTCTTCTTGACCTTGGCCTCGATTGCGTTCCGATAGTATGGGCTAGGTTCCACTGCGTATATAATTTCTACAAGAGATGGATCATAGCGGTGGATCTGGTTGCCTGGGCCTGGACCAAGTTCGAGGACTCTACCTTTAGAAGTGTGGACAAGGGATTGGACACAAGTGGTATTTTCATAGGCGATGAATCCGCTAGCTATACACGAGTTAATATATCGGAGCCCACTTCGGCGATGGGGAAATTACAAGTTGTGATGAACAGATTGGCGGTAGCCGTGTCCCGAATTTTCTGGGGATGTAGAATGGAATAAATGCCGTCCTTGTGGATGGCTTCTTTCAGAGCAGAGTAATGAACTGTCGTACGAATTACTATGTTGACACAGCTAGGGGCGAGGAGAAACATTTACACTTGATGGATGGCCAGACAAGCCTCAATGGTGCAAGTATAGTATTAAGACGGTCTTTGATACCCATAGTGTGCTGTCAATAAGGGTTATAAGTATCAAGATAATGGACGCGTCGCGGTAGTGAAATAAAAAATGTGCAAAAACGGGGTTTGAGTTAACGAGTCAAATGTGCGTAAGATATAGCCGACACTTTATATAAACGATACACGTCATACGCACGAGCCATTGCGTGCGAAATATTAATGCTTACGAACCTTTCCATAGACTAGATTCCTTGCCTGCTGTGTGCAAATGCACCCACTAACTCAAAAAGGCCAAAACTTGATACTCTGCGATAGACACAAACACGCAGGTTCATACGAGGTAGGATCCCTTACCCCGCACAGCGGTACGTCATGCGCTATGAAAAACTCATCGCTTGGAACAGGTTAGATGGACGCAGCCGCGTGCATCGGCTAACTTTATACCTGGGTGACTAAAATTCATTCTCAAATGAATATACCAGCTATGCAGAGGTCTCTATATCTTCACATACCGTTTCTATTTAATTCATAGGTGTATTTGCGAGTATTGATAAGCGTAGCGGTGTTCCGCCAACCCACGAAACGGTAGCCGATGAGTACCATACATAATAAGGAGGCTTTGAGGTTCGGGTATGAGCTATCATTAATCTGATGTGAGAGCCATCAAATGATGAAGATAGGTCCCACAAGAATAATGTTATGCCATTCAAGGTAGCTTTCTCCTAATCAAGCGATGAGGTCGTAACGCGGTCGAATTTCAGGTAGGCGAGGCAACAATGGATCAAGAGAGCATGGCATCTTCAACATCAAAACAATATGCGAATGGACACTCGAAAGCAATCAGGAAGTACTCAAGCGTGAATTGATGGTATTAAATTCCAGCACAAAAAGTAAAACGAAACCCAGGCGCCCAAAGATGGATGCTTCTCATCACTTGTAGTCGACCTGCTCGCTAATATTTCCATTTATGGTATAGGCTTATCTCACAGCCTCGGTCATGGAGTGGAGTTTCCTATTGTGCTACTACATACTTCGAAATGGCTTTCCCATTAGCCTTGTATTCATAGTTGACTACAAAGTCAATATGCATTCGTTGTTGTTTAAATTAGGTTGCGATAAGCTCTTCATAATCATAGAAGCCCCAGCGACACAGGTATGAGGCTCGCAGTAGATATGAGAGCTTGATGGAAATGAACAATGTATTTCTAAGTAACATATGGAACTCTTAGTAACCATCTTCATCGTCATCGTCATCATCGTCGTCCATATCCTCGTCCAGGCTTTTCGGGTTAGATTCGCATCCATTTTCAAGCGGGTTTATGTACTCACCTCTCGAACGATTTCCCCCACCAAAGCATATAGAATTCATTATCATTCCCGACGACGTCCGATGTCCACTTCTGTACTTCAGTATCTGTAAGTGCTTCCACTTCGTCGTAGCCGCAGGTCTCGTATTCCTCTTGGGCGATTGCAACCGCATAGACCGTAGCACCTGCCGAGGTGAGCATATCAGGATCCACTCCCCCGAGGATCTTATTGATATCATTCCGGAACCGATTCTGAAGATGGCAAGCTCCACTCTTGTTGTACCAGTAGTCCTGAGGCTCTCCGCCGCACTTCAGCTCGATACCAATCCTCGGATAGTCATAAGATGGTCCTCGGCCATTGCTAGCCAGTTCGGATTTGTGATAACACCAGAGATCCACTTGTTGTCGGGAGTTCATGAAGATGTTCTCTTCTCTCGTTGCGACGTAATCGGTCGTCTCGGTGATGTGACTAGCAAGTGAGGCTTGTAGCCAACCTTCCCATCCGCCTTTCTGGAGCATCATCTGGTAAATCTGATGTCTATTCGCATCCAAAAAACTGGCAATGTCAGCGAGGAGATCTGGCGGGTTTCTCTCGTGCACTGGTAGGTCGTCGTTGCTCAGGTTTTCGGGGTGATCCCCCAAAAGAATAGGAGCGCTCATTCTTTAACCAAGGAATCGGCGGCAACGCTCAAAGGATATTTACTAGTGTTTTGCAGTGCGCAAAATGGAAGTAGAAGATTGTTTTGGAAAAAGCGATTGAAGGTTGTGCCATCGCGAGGACTGATCATATATAGTTCGCCTTCCACAAGGCTGAGCTCTTCGCTGGACTTGAGTTGCCTAGTCACCTTTTCGCATCCATTACTGGGGGCTGTAATCCGTCTGGGGGCCGAAATAACTTGGCGGCGCGTACAATTCGTCACCCCAAAGTGAAGTCCATCCGCTTTTCCGTCCCACCAAGAAACAAATAACCCAACGAACCTCCTATTACTTACTTTTTCGTTGCTGGTCTAGAAAATCGGAGATAACAGAAGCTAAGGTTTTGAATCAAACACAGAACGTGTTCTTCTAAAAGAAACTTTGGAGATAGCTGTCAAGCCTTGCCTTCGTTGTATAGTTTCTACTTTTCGCAGGGGTGGAGGTTGGATCGTCTTAGTCAAGATCGCTCAAAATAGAACAAAGAAAGGTCCGTAGACAACTTCACGACTTCAATAGTTAATAATACTCAAATTTACGCAACGATGATAACGAAGGTTACAATCGAATACCTCGAAAAGGTTGTATCTAAAGATCATTTAGTCCGTCGACATATCTCGGGAAAACTTCCGCTTCGTAAGCTGCACATCCAAACATGAAAGTCAACTCAATCAAATACTAATCTTCTAAAGCAACTTGTAGTGATTTACGGTATATGCACATGTAAGGAACGAGGTACTAAACATCCATTATTCGCAGCACTGGTAATCGCCATGTTGGCAACCATACTAAGTGGCAAGTTCCTACTCGACTCTGAAGCGAGGAAACTTGCACTGAGTCTTGGTGGCTTCCACCTTGTAATCGCTCCCTACCTCTACTATAAATCTGAAGAGGCCATGATAGGCGCTGGAACGTTTCGTAGACTCCACGATATGCTACTTCTGATGCATACGTGTTATTCAAGGCCAATGCCAATTCTGATTCTCTACATTCAAATAGTAGGCTTTGGACAAGGGTATGCTGAAACATTGGAAAACGTAAGCGGTGAATCTTGTTTCCAGGTTGCTCGACACGGGGAGCTGTCCTTTCTAGGCAAATATCTGGGTCCAATTGCAGCGGGCTACTTTTGTGAGCTCATAAGGTCGACTTTTAGCATTGTTGTGCAGAGCTTAGATGGAACGGAAACAACTCGAGCCAAACCAATTGAGCTGTCCAAGGTCGCCATAGTTTAGTTTATATCGAGGAGGCTAGCATTACTGGACAGTCTACGTACTAAAGGATGGGGTAAAGCGTTGTTATTAGTATACAATAGATATGGTACATATACTAAAACCTCAATCGCATCACACACCCAAAGTCCTACGCAGTATCCCTTCCAATCCCCGCCTTATACCTCGCCAAACACCTCTCCCTCGCAAAACGATGTTCAACAATCGGTTTCGGATAGCCATTCTTCTTTGCAATCTCTGCTGCCTCCCCACCAGCCTCGTATGGATTATGTACGCCCATACCCTTTACATCCTTCAACTCCTCCACCCACTTCTTGATGAAAACGCCATCGGCGTCGAACTTCTCGGATTGCAGCCAAGGATTGAAGACGCGGAAGTAGGGCTGTGGGTCTACGCCCGTAGAGGCGGAGAACCCCCAGCCGCCATTGTTGGAGGCGAAATCGCCGTCGATGAGGTGCGTGATAAAGTATTGCTCGCCTAGACGCCAGTCGAGGAGGAGGTGTTTGGCGAGGAAGGAAGCGGTGACCATGCGTAGGCGGTTGTGCATGTAACCTGTGGAGTTCAGGGATCGCATTGCCGCATCGACCATGGGGTAGCTGGTGTTTGATTAGTATATTATAATGTAGAAAGTGAGAGAGGGAAATGTTAACGAACCCGGTGCGGCCTTCGGTCCAGGCGCGGAAGTGGTCGTCATTGTACTCCCATTCAATATTCGTGTATTCGAATTTGAAAGGCTTGTTCATGCAGACGTAGGGCCAGTTGACGAGGACGTGGCGGTAGAAATCTCTCCATGCCACTTCTGATATCCAGCCTCGGATTCCTTCGATGCCTCCATCTAGCTTCTTGGTGCTATTCACATCGCGTGCTAGCCTGACGCTTGTTCTGGCACCCAGTGTACCAGCTGCATGGTGTACACTGACACAAGCAGTTGAGTTCTCAGCCGGGAAATTGCGCGTTGTCTGATACCTTCCAATCTTCTCAGTCAGAAACCTCTCAAGCCTATCAAGAGCAGCATGTTCCCCAGCAGGCCAAAGATGCTCGAATCTCTCCATCCCTTCCTTACTCAAACTCTTACTATCAGGTGTGACCGGAATTCCCATATCATACAGGCTCCTAAACATCTTCTTAAACCCTTCAGGATTCTTCTCAGGCATGGGCTTCTCCTGCAACAACTCCGGATTAGCATGCAAATGCGCAACCCAAGCCCTATACCACGGACTATAAACCGCATATTGCCTACCACCACCAGTCTGAAGCGCACCAGGCCTAACCACACAATCATCATGCTGAGGTCTAAAACTAATCCCCTGATCCAAACACAACCTCACAAGCCTCTCTTCCCTCCTCAACTCATCAGGCTCATATTCCAAATTGCAAAACACACTCTTAACACCCCACTCCCTCGCAAGCTCCATAATCCTCTTCCCAAGCTCCTTCCTCTTCTCAACAACCTCAACATACAACGGGATATCCAATTCCGCCAACTCCTTCTGCAACAACCTTACACTCCTAATCTCAAAATCACACTTCGCAGGACTAACAAGATGCGCCTCCCAATCCTGCGGACTCAGGATCCAAACCGCAATAACGCCAACACCTCTCTCTTTCGCCAATTGTCCCGCAAGACTAAGGCCCGTGTTATCCCGCACCCGCAGGTCGCGCTTGAACCAGTGCATCACCGCCTTCTCATCTTTACCCTTCTTGCTTTTTGTGATTTTGTCGCGGGCGGTTGAAGTACTGGTTAGAGTCTCGTTGAGGACTTCCATGGGTCGCGGGATCTCGTTGTTGTTGTACATTGCGCAGCGTTCGTTGCTCATTTCCGCCGGGTAGAAGCGGCGGTCTACGATGCCTGCTTTTTCTTCTGGGCGGGAGTGGTCGAAGGTATCTTGGTCTTTTTCATTGGTATCGTGTTGGGTGCCATTTTCAATGGGTGGGGAGCTCTTGGTGAAGGCTTTGGTAGCTGGTTTGGAGGTTCGAGAGCGCTTGTTTGGCGCGCTGCCGGATGGGTCGGTGTATGAGGCTGCTGAGGCGGCGTTGGGTGGGATTTGTGATTTTGCTTTGCGTTTTGGTGGCATTGTGGAGAAAAGATTGCGTTGTAGAGGTTTCTTCTGGAGGAGAAGGTAGGAGGTGTTGAACGCGATTCTTTGTAGAGCTGTTTTGGGAGCTATGGCGGAGCTGTAAGTAGAACGATCCAATTGTCTCTGCAAGAACACAATTGAGAGAAAATTGAGATGTCTCATTCAACAATTATTCTCAATCACAATAGTTTCAAAGTTGAAGTTTAAACATCAGCAAAAAAAAACCCCCCCATTCGCGTCCCTGCTCCCCAACCCCTTCGCAACAACAAAGGTTACTAGCATCGATCACGACGCCCTCAGACCCCTGCACATCTATGACGCCCATCGGACCCCTGACGTCTTCACCCCCGATAACCGAAAGAAAGCCAAGCCATGCCAAAACCTCGCAGCACGTGTAGCTTACCAGCCACCACACGTGACACACTGCCACACTCGCTCGGCCCCACGCGCCACAACAGCCCCGATCCGAGCCCACAGCATCCCCCCGCTCCAAAAAAAAAGTCCGTCCGCAGCACACACATAACATGCATTTCACATTTTCGCCACCCAAGAAAGCCTTACCTTACTTACTGCTTTGCCCCTCCACCGCTATTCCCTCGGTCTAGACGCGCTTGCGCAGGACTGCGAAATTTTACACCGATTCGGGAAAGACAGCTCAGTGAGTTGATTTTTACGTTTTGGGTAAATGGATGGGAGGGGTGGGGCTGAAGGAAGGGACCTCGGGGAGCTGGAGCTTAGGTGGGGGAGCTTAAGCTTGTTGTGGGTGAACTGGTGGCGATTGTAAGGCTGGCACCATTGCCCAGTAGTGTGGGTGCAGGTGCGCATCTAGCATCGGCGGTCCGTAACCTTGGGATCGTGAAACATGGTGGTGTTTTGAGGGGCGATTGGTGCTTGTGTTCTTGGAGCATCTCGGTGCCCGCGGCTGGCGGGCGTGGTGGAGTGAATCTATAGGCGTGCTGCACTGCATGGTAGCGTGGAGGAATGAAGATCTCCAGCCGGTAGGCGTAGTGTTTTCTGATGATTGGAGACCTTTTCTTTGCTTTGATGAGTACCTATTATCACATGTCACGGACGATCCGCATTCGCATAGTTTGCCCACTATTTCGATTTGATACTATCTTAATGCGAACCAATCACCCCTTGTAATCGGACCGTACGAGAATCCGAACGAGAGCGAGAACCTTAGTCACTTTCTGCATGCTCGTAGTAACACATTGTAATTATACTCTGAGGCCTGGATCTGGTGCTCACGGCATCCGCGGACGGCGGATTTGCATGACCTGACTCTGGATACTCTGGTTGGTTACCCTTTCCCATTTCCATAATGGAGACCTCATCTCCGTCCGTATCGTCGACAGGGTGCCGTTCAATCCGAACTTCCGTCTCATAGAGTATCTCTAGGGGTAGGGCGCGCTGGTTGATATTGGCCTCACTCGATGATCTTGGAATTGAGGGTAACGGCTTAGCCTGACCGGCCCTAACGGTTGTTGAGTTTCCTGCTGTCAGGGACCCCGTAAGGCGAAAGACGCTATGCCTTGAGCGCGTACGGTCCGTTCCAGTACCCGTACCATATTGACCATTGTATGACCCTGGCTGGGTCCACTCCCCAAGATGGAATAATCGCTGCAGTACAGGTCTGGTTAAGGGCAAATTGGCGCAGAGAATCGCTGTGAAGGTTTCACGGAGGTACCATATTATCCATCGTGTAGAAAAGGGATTCTGGAATGACTCGTATTTGTTTTTGGCAGCCGCAAATATCTGTGATTATTTGTCAGTTACTATATGAGGCTCGCAGGCTGTACATGTAGATCATCGGACAAAATGGCGGAGATGTACTGCGAACTTTTTATACTACTGCATAGCCACTACCCTAGCGATCTAATTGGTGGTTACTCTCAAACGTACCGTAAAGAACCCTATGAAGAACATCCCTCCAAGAATCGCCTTATTCTTCAATGGAATACGGACTTTGAAGACGAGCGGCATCGGAATCGCCATGATCATGACATCCGATGATATATTCAGAACAGCATTCGTGATGAGGTGGTTGATCATCGCCGAGCATTGGGCTATGCCAAACATTTAGTCTCCGATCGACGCTTAATGCTGGGCACTTACTGCTATACGTGGGAACAGCCCAGTACTGTGTAAATGGACGACACCATACACCAAACCAAAGTATCTGCATCACGACCTGAAAAGTATTAGCGGAAGATGGATGTGTAGTGGCTAGCCTTGCACATACAAATCCGAGACCTACATATATCGCCACTGCTTTGACAAAGATGTGAAGGCGCAAAAGGTCCCTAAATTCGTCTGTCAGTCTCAGGAGATGGATGCAACAGAGTTGCATCGAAACTCACGTCATGCGAGAGTACATGATCAGCAGACATGTCTTGAGAAGCCAAATGGTAGTAAGTTGCATTTGTTCGACAACGATTGTCAGCTTCGATCCGTATACCCGCTCTTCGATGTCCTTAGGTGTCCATTTGGACACGTCTTCTCCTGGAACAACAAGGTTGCTATTCGTGTTGATTATGATATGCAAAAAACTCATGAGGATGGTCAAAGTCGACTGAGAAACGTCAATGCCAATAAATACAACGAATATCACTAGGTCGTACCATTGCAAGAACAACAAGGTAGTCGTCGACTTGAAGACTCTTCCATGAGCCTAGTCGCATGCGCGTTGAAAAGAAGCGTATGCCCACCACAACCCAACAAATGACATACCAAATGCTGGCTTCTGGTTGAAGAATCGACATTTCCGCACCACTACGCGTAGAGCAATAGATTGCCCAGCCTCACCTTTGGGGCCGTGCTAAGGAGATCAATAAGTTGAATGACTCTGCAGAAGAGTATGAGTTGCCTGATATTTAGTCACCATGTCGTGAGTCAATCAGGGTTAGGATGCAGTTGTCATTAAAAGGAGAGGTGCCTAATAGATTGAATGGCAATCCAGACATCTTGAGGGCCTTGCGCAATTCAGCGCAAGCCTTGTTTGTGGCTTCGAAATCTGTCAGACATGTTTGGCATTGGAAACCGAGACAATAGGTTCATCAGCGAATCATATTCCTATAAAATTCTGCTCCATGCTTCAGAATGGTCATTGCTGCAGTGGTTTCGTGTGCTGGAACAGGGCGGAACATGGTTAAAAGGCTCCTGTATGCATGATAGCAAGAAAACGGGAAAGATTTTATGAGGGATATATTCTCCATCCAATGGGTTCGTACTTCACATGCTCGTTGAGAGCAACAAAACCTGGGTGTACCTTGCGGAAAGCGGCAGCCTCCCCAGGCCCCTAAACATCCGGCGTGGGATAGAAACTGACGAGTGGGTTATGGCGTTCGAAGTCTGTACAGCTTCCCGATGGAGTCAAGGTCAGGCGCAGCTCAGGACATGGTGAAGCGTGTCAACGCCCGTAAAGTCTCCCGTGTCTAGTCGATGTCTTGTCGCCTGAAGAGCCGGATGCTTCACATGGAGATGCATTGTGGCATTCGCACCCCGGTACTGTTGCAATCCGATGACCGAGCCGTGCGTGTTGAGGATAAGGTTGATGTGTTGATCATCCTTTACTGAAGTCTGCAAAGCCAGGCGATTGCATTGCCACAGCACCTGCACTAGCCATAAATGGTCGTGAGGATGAACTGCTAACCAAATCAGGCAGGAGGGTTGGTCCGCAATTGCCAACACCGAAAGAACTTCACTTGCTAGAAACCACATTGTTGGTGACAGAATATGGGGGCGCAAAGTGACACAGAGCGGTGTACTCCGCACGACTGTCTTTTGGCCTTTTGGCCTTTTGCCCTTGGGATGGGAGCGTGGGATTAGGCGTGGAGTGAATGCGACCGTTGGCCGGATCAGGAGCCAGTGGACTGTGAGGGAGCACAACGCATGGAACCCAAGCCAAAAGAGAAAAGGTTAACTTTTCTCGCTTACTTACTTATTAGTGGTATCCAAAAAGGCATTGCGTCGCGACCGTGTCGCAAATCGTTTGACCGTCTGCTCCAGAGTCCGCGACTATCCAATGAGCTTTTGTCGCAATGATGGGAGCTGTGAAATACCAATTGAAGTTGTCGGCGATTCCGTCGACCCCCATTGTAGAGATGGGGTTTTTGTTGGCAATCCCACAGTTCCGAAAAGTTTCCATATCTTCGTGCGACGGCACCCCGAGGGGTTCGGCGCCGGAATGTTCGGCATTCTGGAAGCTGGTACGGCATATCAGGCGCAAGGCAATGGCTACGGGAAGCCTCATATTCGGCAGATCACCTAGAGGGGTCAAATCTTTGCTACAAGGCAAATGTTTCTCGGATGCAACCAACTTGAACACCTACCAGGTAGACTGGAATAGTGCTGGCGCAGCTCCTGCGTCCCATCTAGCGGTAAGTCTGGTTTTCCCGATCCACCGTTGTTGCCGCGACAATAAGGGTGTTCGTTTTCAATCAATTGGCTTCGGTCTGATATGGTGAATCGAGTCAGTCGCAAAAAATGTAGTAGTGTTTCGAAAACGGGTAGGCAAGGCGAACGACGCCAATCTCCAAGCCTCATCATTCGCCACAGCCCAGAGATCTCGATCTCTTCAGATCAAATATTTTACTTCATTGCGACAAATGGAGACATTGGAAATCTGGGGGCCACGATCAAGTTTGCAAGAAGGATCAACTATTGGAACAAGAACGAGGCCGTCAATTGAGCTATTCATGGAACCTGGCGTGGTTTGGGCGTTGTGGTCGTTGGCTTGGTACTCTAGGGATTGGACGTTAGGTAGCCAGGCGGCCAAAGATTCAGATGAAATGAATTCATCCTACGGAGGATTCATGAGACTAGGTGCATGTCTTTTGCGCCAACAGCGTCCGGATTGAGCGGATGTGACAATGGAGAGGATGAAAGGGGACTGGTGAGTCTATGATGGAGAAAGTCCGGCGGCACAGCGGCACAGAAAAATAGAAGAGGGATTCATGCGTAGAGGTTGGATGATTGCCTTGATGTTCAGGAATAGTATATGGTAGCCTCAGGTTGAGTGCGGAGAATATGCAAGATTGGCGACCCTCGTACGGTACGAGAAGTGGAGGGGTCGGGAGGGGACCATCAGGGACCATCAGGGACGATTGGGGATTACTAGGGACTATACTATTGGGGACTACTGGAGACCGCCAGGGACCGCCAGGGACCAGACATGCCAGACTACAAGGGTTAGCAAATAATTTGGGAAGATTACAGGGGTTCCGCTGGTGTCCTGGGGGAGGGGGAGGGTCTCGTCCAGAGATGTGCAGAGAACACGGTCGCAATGCTGACCAGATCGGAGGGGGCACTGGCACAACTACTGGCACCAGTGCTGGTTACTGGTGCTTGCACCCACGCACACCCACGCAACCACGTCGCGCAATTCACACCCACCGCAAGGCACATTTGCACACTTGACAGGGCCGAAGCCGGCAGAGGAAGAATAAGCGGCCTAGGCGCTAAGCCTTGCTCCGGCTCGTGTGCCCATTTGTCCCCCTCTACTGTGCCCTATCCAGCCGGTCCTCTTTTTTTTCCTTCTCCCGTGCTTCCCTCCCTGCGCGCTTGGTGGCACATTGACCGACTATCCGCCGGCAAGCCCTTCAGCCCTACCGCGCTTCCATGCACTGCGCGCCATGCTGAGCAAACACACGCACCACCATCCATGCACCACGCACCACGCAATGCTTAGACCTGCGCACACTCGGCTCTCCTGCATCTGAATCTGAGCCTGAACCTGTACCTAAAACCTCCGCGGCCAATGGATCGACGCCATTCTGCGAGAGGGGCACGAGGGGCCGTGACTACCCCCCCAGCCCTGCCTTCAGCCAATGCCTGTCCTCTCATGGCCTCTTATGCCTCTTCTCTATACCGCCAAAATGCCCACAGCCACGACCACGCAGTACCATCTCTCCATCCAAACCCTCTCGTGATAGCTTGCCTGACACCAATTCTCGCAGACTGATTTTCATGCTCCTTGTCTCGCAACTCGGTACCCCAATTGGCAAAGAACCCATCACCTGGGTTTGAGCCTCTCTTAGTCATTCCCCCAATCCCTCTAGCCTCAACCGCCTTCTAGCAGTCAACGCTCCCGGAATGGTCCAGACAGATGCGCCCAAGCCATGATTAGAAGGGTGAAAGACCCGTATTTCGTCTACAGCTGAAAGACAGGGGCTCATTTGACAGAGCCATCCAAGAGCCCGAATCCATCATGGACCCTAAATGGTTCACACGATACTCGAACGGGTTGTAATCGTGCGAACCAGTGTGCCACCAGGGTAAAACCTCAACGCAAGCTTCCGATCTAAAGGAGATGGAAGCCGCGATATGTATTTGTATAAAAGCTTGCGGCTCCAAGTCTTCTATCAGCGTCTCCACCAGCACCATTCCACAAGCGTTCCCCCTTGGCTATTCTCCGCGTCTACTAAAGCACTGAACCCTTCTGCTGTAGTGTCAGACTATAAATCCCAAGAGATTCCCCAGCCCAATTTCCATTCCCAATGCCTCGATACTCTTCTCCTGAGCAGTCCAAGTCCCGGCCCGCCAAGGCGCATGGAGAGAACGACCCGGAACCCGACCCTGAGCCGCCAATGGCACCACCGTAAGTACCCATGGGCCCTGACAGGCCGGAGAAAATAAAAGTCAATCGTTTTTTTTTGGTGTAAATCTGGGGTGACTAACGATGACAGGGTCATTATCCTGGCGTCTGACCATGAACGTGAAAGTGCAGGTGAGCGCGAGCACAAGCGACGCCGCGCTAAGATCCAGGAACCGGAGCCCGAGGATGTGGCTGAGCTCGAGCCACATACGTCACCGCCGTACGTGTTCTCTTCTTCAAAATCACCACGCTTCTTCCTCTAAGCAGAGCGACAGCCCTCAATCGCAATACATCTTGCAGAGGAGGACCTACAATCTTCGAAGCAAGACCGAAAGGCAACACCCGGAGCCTGAACCTGAGCCCGAACCGGATCCTGCGCCACCGTAAGTCCAACAACCTTGGGCAAATCCACCCCACATTTCATATCATGCGATCACTTTTATAAATTCATTTCCAAGTCCATTCTCTTCGATTCAAAGTCCAAAAAAAAATTAGAGATTCTTCATTGTTTTCGTTCTGTCTATTATAAACACCCAAATATCGCCAATCTCAACTCACCACTGCACTTCCGTACATCTATCTCATCCACCACCACCCATCACCATCACCACCACCAACGCCTCACCACACTATATCTCACGAACCACAACTCTAACCCACCCGACCCAGCGTAATAATCTTCTCCCGTAAACGCCACCATTCCCCAACACCACCAACTACCATCTCCGAAACTTCAGAAACATCTCCCCAATCAGTCTCCAAAATGGGATCCAAAGTTTCCAAAATCACCGAATCGGCAAGCGGAAAAGGCAAATTGCAACCTGCTGCTTCCAAATCGGATAAGGAAGAGATGAAGGAGCCTTCGAATTATTACTCTCATAGGAGTAAGAGTCTTCGTCGCAAGGCTGAGTCCGGACAGGTCTCCGGGCAGGGCAGCGGCGGCGGTTTGGGTTAAGAGTGATTTGTTGCCATGGGATGGATTGCGGGATTCGCTTTCTCCTGAAGTAACATGCGCGCACCCACGCAAATAACGCATACACGAACACATATGGAAGGAAGGAATCACATAACTGACGTGTGACTTCCCCCTTTTCTATAAATGTTTCTTTCTGAGGGGAGTTTTCCGGCATATTATGGGACTGTATCAACACTGCAAAAGACGCCCTGGCTGGCGTCCTTCATCTTTGTTCTCTTCACGTGCGTGGTAATGGTAGGGATCGGAGCGGGTTTGGGGATGCTGGAAATGTCACTCATTTTATCTCCTTTTTCTTCTCATTTTGGATGAATGGATGGTTGTTTTGCTTTTGTAGCACAAACATGCATAGCCGGTTGCACTCTTCTCATTCTACACTGCAGCGAATACATGGATTTTTCTTTCCTCATATATACACAGCATGGTATTCGTTTCTACCAATTAGTAAAATGTGCTGTGTAACCGTGAATTAACCCCCAGAACACTGAAGTCTAGCTAATACCTACAAGCCCAATTCACGTGGAAATAATCTATTTCAAATTACGCGCCTTGCACCCACCACCCCCACATAACATACCCCCCATCAGTTCAACATCCACAGATGATCCCCAGGCCGTACGCATTATCAACAAGTAAAACAAACACAGAATACCTCAAATACTATATTCCCTTCACCATAGACAAACCCAAACATCCATGACCAACCTATTACTCCACCATACACGCCAACCACCAATCTCACAATAGTCTTCTTTCTTCTTTGAAGCATTATTTTCCCATAGGTAAATTCAAACCGTTGATAGCTTAATAAAACGCTGTAATATACTGACATATGATATTCTTCGCTGTGCTTTTCTTTTCTTTTTTTTCTTTCTTAGGTTCTGGGGATGGGTGAATGTCAACACTTGGAAGCACTGTGTAGTATCTGGGGTAAAGGTAGGTGGGTACAAATAGAGTGGATGTGTGCTTGAGCTGGATGCAACTCGTCGTGGGATTTCTCTACGTTGGTGTTTTGATTTATAGACGGCGATTTAGACACTTTTGGGTGCGTCCATGAGGGCTGAAGTGTTTTGGTAAAGGATGTTTTCTATGTGTGGGTCCTTTTGGATCTGTGTTTTTCTGTACGGCGGTCGTTGACTTGATGTCTCTTGATGTTGGCCGATGTTTGTTTATGATGGTAAGCCTCACTTGTTATTCCCAGACATTGACAGGAATAAAGGGCCGAAGACGTAGTGTCGATCAAACGCAATGTTATTCTAGTTCATATGGATTTTCGAGCTGCTGAGAAGGGCAGCTGGTGGCCTAGTGGGTCACTTTTGTTTGCTAGAAGACAATCACTAAGGTGACAAGTAATCATTATACATGGCTCAGAAAACTGATCAACCAGCAATATACTAAATATCCGAGAAACAAGTAGAACTGTCTCGGTAATCTATACTAACATCCCAACCTTCTTCGATATTAAGAATTGCCATCCCTCAAGTGTGAAGGGGTCCTGGAGGAACGTGCAGAGTTGAGGAGGTAGTTGAGCACCCCAGAAATGGTTGGGGATAGCGAGCTAGTGTCTGCGCGGAGCTGGAGGGAGGGAGTAAGAATTGTAGAAATATCTAGAGTAGTAGACATCTGTTTCCCCTTGCTCGAGCCCACCCTTCTCTACGGTCCACAAATCAACCTGCCTTTGGCTTCTTGGGTGGTTGCCGTTTGATGAATGGATCTGGCGGCGGCCTCTTCCTCTTTATCTTCGGCCTCGTCGTGTTCGAGAGCGCATCACCAGGTTTTGTGACAAGTGATGCTCCAGAAGAGCATCACCCGACGTCGCCCACAGGGCTGAACATAAATCAGATAGGATTCGGGAAGCCCCGGGTCCCTAATTGGTGGCTGAAAGGACCCTTGCTCCAATACTCCAAATGGGGAGAACACCGTGGACAGGTCATCTTCAGTGACACTGAAGTGGATGTTGCCAACATAGAGACGGTGGAACGGCGCCGTCCCCAGTAGTAGCATTAGGGTCGGTGGCACGGTTTTTCTCGGCTTCGGTATGCTGGGCAATAATAGGTACGCCCTTCAATTTCTGTCCGGTTAGCTCCTTCTGGAGCATCACCCGACGTCGCCCACAGGGCTGAACATAAATCAGATAGAATTCGGGAAGTCTCGGGTCCCTGATGGGTGGCTGAAAGGACCGCAGGACACTGAAATGGATGTTTCCAATATATAGACAGTGGAAAGGTGCACTGTTTCCGTTCGTAGTATTAGGGTCGGTGGCACGAATGGCGCGAGCCTTCTCGGCCTCAGTATGCTGAGCAATGATTGGGACCCCCTTCAGCTTCTGCCCAGTCAGCTCGATTGCTTTTGGGACTGATGCCTCCTCCTTGAACTCGACGTAACCAACGCTAGATATAAAGTTAGCCTCTGTGTATAAACTGGGTAGACTAGTGTAAGTACCCTTTGGACCGTCCGGTCACACGATCTTTGACAATTTGTGCCTCGACAACGGGTCCGACCGCCTCGAAAAATTGGCGAAGGTGTCGAGTCTCAGCACGCTGTGAAATTTGTTGTACGAAGACAGTTCGCTTGTCGCGACCGTCTTCGCCAGCGGGCTGAGACGACTCCGGCGGAGTCGCCGTACGGCGGGGGCCGCGGCGGTCTTCTCGCTCCTGACGCCTCTCTCTGGAGCGCTCGCGATAACGACCCCCGCGGTCGTCACGGCGCGGGGAGCGAGATCGGTTTCGAGCACTACCATTGTAGTAATCACCACCACGGTGCGGCGTGGTCCGCGGCGGTCTTCTCGCTCCTAGCGCCTGTCCCTGGAGCGCTCGCGGACCACGCCACAAAGGCCCAAGGAGGGTAAGAAGTTGATTGAGTAGTAGATATAGGAGGGGGGAAACAGCAACCGCCGACATCATGATGTCGACGGTGCTTGTCCCGTGAAAAAAAGCCGAGCTGGTTGTGGGTGTTGGGCAAAAGAGAGTGTAGGTGGGAAGTAGGCAGACGGGGAAAGAAAAACCAAAAAAACCTTTGTGCGCCAAGGAATGGGGGACAGTGGTAATAGCGCGTGAAAGAGGGCACGGGACTTCGTCCAATCAGGGCGGAGGGGGCTTGGAAAAAGACCGTCGTCGGCCGTAGCATGGCAGTGTTGGCACGGTGAATGGGGGTCTTGGGAGGCTGGCTGGACTTTATTTTACATTACTTGGACTAGATAGCTGTATATACTCAAAGAAAGGGCCATAATAGTAATTTTATACTCGCCGTGCTCCAATTTACCCATCTTGCAGTCCTTTTAAGCTTACAAGTGTCTCCTCACCACTGTGCTGTTGTTACTCCCAACACGATAGCTCTCCGGCGGCCCATTGTGCGAACTCACTACGCCTCCCAGATCAAGAACAATCTTCTGAACAAGGACGTTAGCCTCTACAAGCCATAGTTTGAGAGTATGTTTGCCTGCGTCCACAGCACCCCAGCTGGTTGTGTTGAGCCACGCTGATTGCGCGACGGCAGTCTCCCAGCCTACGGGGAACTTGGGCTGCTTCTGGTCGATGACGAATTCTCGACGTTGTTCGGCTTTGTCGTCGATTTGGGCGATGTAGGCGAGCGGTTTCTTGGGATTGATGTTCAGGGTCGGAGAGAGGATGAGCGTAAGGTTTAGGGGTTTGGAGGACGTTGTTGGCGTGAAGGAGTAGAAGTCGTATTCGAGTAAGGGTGCAGAGGCACTGGTTAAGCCCTCTGCGAGACCATCGTTGAGTTTGATGGCGGACAGAGTGCGGCCAACACCAGGGAGGAGTTTGTAGGATAGGTTTCCGGCGGGGGTCTGCCTGGTGTAGTGCTCGGCTTCGAAGGCAATTTGACCAGAAGACTCGACGAAGCCGTTTGTGAACGATGCTGGGAGCTCGGTGTTGTTGATCGGTAGGTTGACTTGAGGCATGCTGAATTGTGTTCCGTAGTCGGTGGATGAGGTGATGTTGATGACAGTTTTCTTGCCAGTGCCTGAAGGCGCTTTGGTCCAGTCAATGTCAATGTATACACGCACATCATCGTCATCGGGCGCGAGAGTGCCAGAGGACTTTGAGAGCTTGACAAATGGCTCTGCTTGGATCTTCCAGTCAAAGGGCTCGATTCCCTTGCTGAAGATGTCGATCCAGCGGGCTGGCGAGAAAGGTGTGATCGGAGCTAGGTCCAGAGAGCCACCACTGTTGGCGTGCCAGATATCATCACCCGGAATGGAAGCGTTGCTGCCCTCGACTGCGACACCCAGGTCCCCAGACAGAGATCGCTCTGTATCCATAACCCACCTCAAGAACGGAGTAGTTTGACGCATGGGTTGTTGCCTTGATAACAAACGTTAGCCCAGCCATGTTTGCTGAGGAATAAAAACATACCAATATCCTTGATACCCCAGATGCGTTTGATCCATCATGTGGTTCCACTTGCCATTCAGTAGCTTGTGATACTGAACAGTCAAGTTGTGGTCCTTCTTCATTCCATCAAGGACCCTCTGGAACAATTTGTTGGCGCTGTTTCGGCCTTGACCTGAGTAGATCTCGTTCCGTGCACCCGCAACTTGGATGTCAACATGATTTCCACCAGCCAGAACAGGGTGAAGAACAGTCTCAAAGAAAGCGGGCTGTTCGGCAGCTGGCAAGCTATCGTAGATAGCCTGCGCCTTCTTTCCAATATCCTGCCATTGCTCGAGCAATTTGTCCGCTTCCTCGTAATTCAACACACTGTAGCTTTGCGGCTCGACCAGTTCAAATTTGCGCATGTTGGCGAGGAAGCTATATTTCTCGATGACTTCAGCGATTTCTTTGGCGTGCTCCGCGTCAAAGTTTTGTGTTGCCCATCCCTCCAGCCACTTCGGTGTACTATTCTCGTCGAAAGCATCAATGTCGTATGCAATGTCAAACCAATGGCTGATTGGGATCTCGTAGGGCTTGATGTCTCCTACATTGACAATCCACAGCCTATCAGCTTCGCGGTCCACTGCAAGACGCATCTGCTCGTAAGTCTTTTGCAATTGGATTGTGTTGATCCACTTGAAGTTTCGAGTATCTCCAACGTAGTCAAAGTGCTAAAGATATCAGCAAACAATCCAACGATGGCAGGTTTGCACTCACATAATAGACACCAGCTCCTCCTGATCTCTTCTTCTCATCACCAACTGGTAATCTCCTAATATGCTGCCAATTGTCTTCCGTCCAGAGCAGCGTGACATGATCCGGCACCTTCATGCCAGCCTCAAAGTAATCCTGGACCTCCTTATACAAGCACCACATTTGCGGTACTTTGGCCGCATCACCATAAACCTCATCCATGATCTTCTGTTGGGCTTCAACAACAGCCTCCAACACCTCAGTCTGTGTATCGGGACTCATGGCAGTGTCGTGATAACCACGCATGCCAACAGTAACCACATTTTCGAAGTTCTTCGCACGCTCAACGCCCTCTTTGAAGTACTTGTACAAGCTTGCGTTGTTGGTTGCCCACTGCCAACCAGCTTCTCCACCCTCGCCAAAGAAATTCCATTCCTTTGTCGCGCGGACCATGGGTTCAGTATGGGAAGAACCCATGACGATGGCATATTCATCAGCCAGCGGCTGGTTGCGCGGGTCATCGACTCCAAACATGCCATTCCACATAGCAGGCCAAAGGTAATTAGCCCTAAGTCTAAGCAGCAGTTCAAAGACGTGCGAGTAAAACTCGGCGCCGAAGGAATTGTTGTATTTGTTCTTTGGCCAGATTGATCTCGCCCATCCCGTCAGAGCTGGCGCTTCATCGTTGATGAAGAATCCGCGGTACTGGACTGTGGGGGATTTCTGCACCTTGGTGGTTTTGAGGGCGTAGATGGAGTCGTGAGATTTGGGGGCGACGTCGGCGAACCAGTACCAGGGGGAGACGCCAATTTGGTCGGATACGTCGTAGAGGGCATAGATGGTTCCTCGTCTGTCGCTGCCTGCGATGTGTTAGATTTCAAAAACTCGTCTACAAAGGGAGGCATTGGAACGTACCAGCGATGACCAGAGCTTCCCCAGTGCTATTTCCTGGATCTTGAACAACGGTGGTGACAAAAGCCTCCCATTTGCCCTCAATCTCGCTAACATCGATCTTGCCGCTCTTGATCAAGGCGTCAATGATGCTCGAGTTCCCAATTGTTCCAGCAATGATAGTACCCCCTGATGTACCATTGCTCTGTGCCGCACCGACAGTCCAATCCTGATTGATGCCCGTAACATTGAAAATAGTCTCTGCACCCTTACTACCCTTTCCATTGGCAGTCACAGACCCATTGAGCCCAGTGACGCGACCAAAATCGAGAGCAAGATCGTGAGCCGCGCGCAAAACACCAGGCCAATCCGCACCATCGAGAACGAGGTTAACGCTGGAAGACCGCGTCGCAAGCAGCAAGCTTCCATTCCCAGGCTTGAAATCAATGACGGCTTTTTGACCAGGGGCAAGTGCGGACACAAGGTTGACGGACAAGCAAAATACGGATAGGAAGCTCAGCAAGAGCCTCGAAAACATCTCCATTTTGGCAGACTATAGACGTGGACACGAAAAAATCCTGGGAGTCGCCTCACCTCTCATCCTCCAAAAGCCCGGGTCAAGCTCAAGTACATATAGCAACAAGCTACCCATACCCAATAACCCCCCCAAGCCCAGGTATCCTATCCCCTTAATATTCTAGCTCGCGTGTGCAAAGTAGGGTCTTTTTACCAAGTACGACGCGACCCAGGAACGGACGTGATACCCTACCTGATGATGCAAGCATGCGCAGAAGCGGGCGGGTCACAAATTGGTGTCGATCCCGGCTGTTCCATCTGGCTAAATTGAAAGGAAGGGCAAAGGAACTTGTCGGCCGGCACACATGATCTGAATTGGACTGGACTTACCCTTCTCGAGAGGTACTTTGTACAAGGGAGATTCTAGGTCCTTGGCCGTGGGACCAAGAGGCATGGAGTAGATATTGGAAATTTGTTGCGGCAGGGTCGATGGTCGTCCGCGGTGGATATAGATGCATGCTGCGAATGGAATTGGGTGGCGGCGAATTCTTCCGGCGAATTGCTTGGTGGTGCTGTATGTCGTTTCGCCGCAATTGAGGTAGACACGAGATATATACAATATAGTTATGAAGTACAGCTAGGACGAGGCACGATGAGCGAGGGGTGTGGGCTTGGAAACGGGTCGCCGGGTTGATGGATGGATGTTCTATGAGGGTTCCATGCTGCTGCATACGGAGCATGTCCGTGCCGGCCGTTGGAATCTGCAGTCAAAGTCCACCAAGTCCAACATCATCTGGCTAAAGTGACTTTGTTGGATTGGCACGTTTGGTCCTGCGGTTTGCCTTTTTCATCCCTGGTGTCTCCCCTCCCTCTCCCCACAGCCCCGCCACGGCCGCTTGAGGGATGGCGCAGCGTTAGTCACGCCCGCCTGCGGTGCTGCGGTGCGGGTCGGCCGTACTCCACTCCAAGTCCAGGTCCACCATCTAAAGCCAAGCATCACCATCACTTTTTTTTGAAGCTAACAATTTACCCACCGCCATAACTCCAAGACCGATTTCTGCGCCAACTTCAACAAACAAACCCACGATTCCAATCGCAACACCTCAGCCGTCTCGAACCAAAAAAGCAAAACAGAACACCCCAACCACAATGGCCCAAGGCGCCATCAAAAAATCCGCTAAACCCAGCACCTCAAAAAAGTACGTTCACTCCCCCCCTCTACCCCCCAAACCACCACCTTCTAACCTCCAACCCCCACAGATCCCAAACCCACGGCCCGAAACGCGGCACTCGCGTCATAAAGCCCAAAAAAGCCTCTCTGATATCCCAACAAAAGATCAAAAAGAAGCATACCGCAGGTCTGACAGCACAAACGGAGAAGTTTCTAGCTGAGAAGGCGGGACATTTGGAGATTTTGAGAGGGGGGAAGAAGGATAGGAGTGCGAAGGATGGAAAGGGGAATAAGAAGGGGGGAAGTGGGTGAAGAGGGGTATGATGTAAAGGGTTTGGGTAAATGAATAATTGGAATATGAGGGCTTTATGTCTTGGGGTGTGGAAGGGGGATAGCGGTGGGTATGGATGATGGTGTATTTTGAAGAAAATGCCTTCTATGAGTTGGGAACTCTGGGATCGCTTTACCGTCGCTTCACCCTGTAAGAAGCCTCGCTCCGTGTGTGTGTGGAGGTAGCAAGGCAAAGAGTGAATGGAAATAGGAATGGAACCGGAAAGAGATTCGCTGGAGTAGAGCCAAATACTAAACGGGAAGGGACCACATGACTATGTCGAGGGACATAGTTACTTCAATATATTGACAGAAACTATTCGTAGCTACGTCAAATGACTTCCCGTGGTATGCACTGCACTGTGCGCCAAAGAATATGTAAATAGACCCAAGACCTAAAGCTCCCAAACACCATGGCAGTAATAATAAATACCTAAAAGAACTGGGCGCCAGAGATTCAACCTCAAATGGCGCCTGCTCTCGCAGCTTCACCGCCACCAGCTTCAACAATAGCCCCACGAGCTTTGCCTCGTCCAATACCTCCCTCTCCCACCCCCATTCTCCTTGCAACATAGCGCTGTGCTACAACTCCAACACCCAGTCGAATAATCTCCTCCATCCACTCCGCTACCCACTCTCTAGGATCAATCCCTCCGCTCTCGATGATTTCGAGAATCTCCGGTGGCAGATGAGATTGCTCCCCTTCAACATTGGTAGGGGCTGGTGCATCAAGCCATTCCACCCACTTAGTTGGGAATGGTTGACTGAGGGCTTTGAAGCTAATGCTGTGGATCGGGTCATGCAGATACACGGCAAAAGCGATCAGTTCATCTTCCTCCTTTTGCTCCTCAACGCCCCCAGTCTTCTCTGCTTCCGAGCTCGCAGAGGTACCAAAAAGATCGCCAGGGGCAGCATAGCTAACAGCTTGAATAGCAAGGAAAATGTCACTGCTTCGGACGGGATTCTCTTCGCTAAGCGTTTCCGTTGCTTGTTTCGCCGCTTCCTCGAGTCCCCCTCTTGCTGCAAAGAAGTCTGTCGCGTAGGACTCTGCGCTGACTCTGGCAAGCTTTGTGCCTTCGACAAGCCCTTTTACTACACTGAGATCCCTCTTGTCCGTCTGCCGCCACCATGGGCCATCGTTCCACCCACTGCCGCCTCCCCTGTAGCCGTCAATAGAACCTCTACGATGGGTCGATTCAGAACCACGTTGAATCACAAGGAGGTCGCCGCCCTCGACTTGTGCCATGACAGTGGAGAAGGTTTGGTAAATGATGGGGTCGAGGGAAGGGTAGCCAATTAAGTCGTGAGTGATGTGGATCTGGAGTCGTTCATGTTGCGAAATGGGTGGAGCAAGCGTGTGGAGGATGTTTGTAAATGTGGGAAGAGCGCGCTTTCCCAATTCTCCGCCTTGTCGAATGGTGTAAGCATATGATTTCTAATTTTGTGGTGAGAGATAGACATACCAATACCCCGCAAGGCACCAACGTTGCCGCGAACCTGCTCCGCCCATCGCTGTGCTTCCTGATTCTTCTGGATTTCCTGGTATGCAGCCTCGGCCTGTTTGCGCGCAGCATTGGCTGTTGCAGTGGCAGTGGACAAGAGTCCTCCCCACCATCCACCGCCTGCTTGCTTGGGCTCAATCTCCGCTCGAGCGGGCTCCTCCTCGGTGGGAGCAAAGCTTTGGTGAAATGATCTGGCGCTCTCCCCAGACTTGCGCGGGGCCTGAGGTTTGTCCTCGCTCGTTCTCGCTGATCCGGTGGAGGAGGGAGTTGCGACGCCCGCTTTGCGAGGGTTGCTGGATGTTGTGGATGACGATGATAGCTTGGGGGTATTTGGGCGGCTAGAAGGGCGTGCGATTTCCGGGCGTTGGAATTTCTCAAGAGCCTCGAGCTCTTCAAGCTCCTTGAGAGCATCAGTCTCCTGCTCCGAGCTCTTGCGAGTGGCCCTCGGTGCCTTGGAGGAGGTCTTGGGCGGGGGTGCTGCGGGCGTCTCTGCCTCCATCTCGAGCTCTGCGAGCTGCTCCTCGAGAGTCTTGGGAGGCATGACAGGCTACAGGAGGAATCAAAAAGGAGGATAAGACTGAATAGAAGGTGGAGAGGGGGTATGTGCCCAAGTGCCGTGAGTGATGGGTGAGTGGTGTACAATAACAACAACAACAACAGCAGTGAAGGTGAAGCTCAGACAATGTGACAATAGACGACCACGACCATCCGACAATGCTCGCTGCCAGTCGATTGTCCGCCCTTGGGAAGATGGCCCCGTCATTAGCGTCGCCTCTTACGCTTCTCTGATTGGTCAGATCCTGCGACGCCAAGGTTCGGGTTTTGCTGGAGCAGCCACCACCCCAGACAAAGATCACCACATCAACTCCATCCTACACAATCTCATTCGGATTTCTCTGCTTCTCGTTCTTTCTTTTCAAGTTGGAAGGACTTGCGCTGCGGCTGTCGCCAGCTGCGCTCTTGGATTTCCGCCGCTGCAATTTGCTTTTGTTTCTGCATCTATCCTGTGCCCCTTGTGGTTGTGCTCTTCCGCGCTACGCCTCCACGGGACTGTTCGTGCAGAACACCAAGTCGAAACGACAGATCAATTCTTGAGCCATCCATTTCCGCAACCGTAGGCCTCTTCTGGATTCAAATTCCCGATGCCTGGTCCCAGGACTTTACCGGCGCGCTCGTCGCAGCGTCGAAATGCTAAACAGGACGACCCGCCCATGCGAACACGTTCTGGAGCCAAGTCAGCCTCTTCAAAAGGAGAAAAGGTCGACGCCGTCACACCAAAGGCCAACGTTACTCACACCAATGGAAGTGAACCGTTTCTCTCTGCGAGGAAAGCCACTCGGTCTTCCTCAAATATCTCCACCCATTCATCCATCGATGCTGGCGAAGCTGAGGTTTATGCCGAGTACGATGCTCCACTACTAATCATCCATGGTTTGTCACGCGACTTCTTCGACCAACTCGAAGAAAATGAGAGAAGGAACCAGAGGAAAGAGCGTATGGCAAGCGGTCAATTTACCCAGTCTGACCTCGACAATGAGACATCCGACGAAGAGAGCGATGTGTCGACACCGCCACGTACTGCTCCAACCCGTGGTCGCGGCCGTGGCGGTAGAGGCCGCGGCGGTCGAGGACGAGGCAGAGGCCGTGGATCAACCCGTGGAAGAGGACGAGGAGCAAGCAGCATCGCCAGAGACGTCTCCCCCGTGAGGACGCGCAAAGCTCGCAACGCTGCGCCCATGTTTCCTCTTACAGAAGCAGATGATGAGGATCCGTCCAATCAGACGACTCCAATCGAGGATGCCAAGGCTTCCGCCCACTCCGACGACCATGAAGAGGATTCTGTGATGGGAGATGTCGCCTACGACTACGCAAAGCAGGACCACGAGGATGTGGAAATGCTAGATGCCGAACAGGCCCAATCCACCACACCGCTGGGCTCACCACCACCCGACGAAGGGGAAGAAGAGGTTGCACCGGCATCCTCGTTGAAACCACCCACCACCATCCCACAGATATCCCTCTCCAAAGAGCCATCAACCCAAACACCTCAAGATGGAACCTCCACTCCTTCTGATGTGCCTCCACCCCCAATGTTGGACTCTGATGACGACAGAATCTCAGACTCCGATCTTCCAGGACCATGGATCGAAGACTATGATTCTCCAGTCGAAGCCGAGTGTGAAGACAGAGCCGACTTCCTCGTCAAGACTCGCTTCAAGCCCATGACCGATGTCCAAGACCTCCTCGGCATACTTACCAAACATCCTTTCGCACAACGAAGCACCGACAGTCTTTATCTTCTAGCGGAAAACACGCAAAGGATTCTCAAAGCGTGGCAAGACGAGTACCTAATGCTAGATGCACGCACTGCACCACATGCACACCCACCCAAAAAACCAGCAAACGGCGGGCGAATACCGGCAAATCCCGAAATCTTTGAGGACATGAAAGAAGCGGATCTCTATGGCTATGTGTTCGACCCCAAGAAGCCCGCGGGTGGTCAAGATCCGTTCGCCCAACGAATTGGTGCTGAGAAGTCCGGGGGAAGAGAGCTCCGTCACCGTCGTGCTCGTGATCTGCTCGATTCGGCAGCTCCAAGTGAAGAAGAGGAAGACGACGAGAATGAGGGAAGGGGCGTGGGAAGACGACAACGCCGTGCCACGCGCCGCTTGTTTGACAGCAGTGAGCAAGGCACTGGCACCACGACTCCAAAGAAAAACAACAATGGATGGGGCGGCGCTCGAAAGAGGGGAGTTAGCAAATTCGCACAAGACCATTCAGAGACACCTGAACCAGAAGGTCGCGCCAAGCGTGCCAGGCTCGGTGCGAGCAACCTCCTCCATCAACGAATCCAGGAAATGCGAGAGGAATCTGCAGTCACAAGTTCTGGCGACGAGGCTTCTTCCACAGTCTCTCAAGAGGGCAGCGAATCACAGAAGTTGAACGATTACCGCAAGCGCGGCCGTCCTGCTGGTAGTAAGAATACCGGCAGACGTAGTGACTATGGCGTCAAGAAGGGCCCGCGTAAGAAGAACAACGAAGCTTTAGTGGCTGCAGCTACTGCCCAAGCTCCCAACATTCCACCTACTGTTTTACAGTCCCTGAGTGAGGGTCAGAATCAGTTCTCAATAGATCCTCGGCCACCCACACCTCAACAGCTCACTGAAACGATAGCTCCCGTACAGCAACCGCCTCCTCTAGCCGTCCAGCAACCTGTAACAACCACCGTCTTCCAAGCTACTCCGCAACCACGCCCAGTCCAGGAACCAGCTCCACCGCCAACAATTGTCAAGCCACCGACTCCTGATGCTTACATGAATACGACTCCATTGAGCCAATATAGCCATTCTTACAAGGAAGAGATCCCCCCCACACCAGCCACATTACCAAAACGTAGGCCACGAGTCAAGAGTGAAAAACGTAGTCAGTCAATGACTATATGGTGGGCCGAGCGCAAGGCCCGTAAAAAAGAAATGGAGGAAAAGGCCAACGGAGGAAATTCCACAGCCGACAGTCCAGTGCCTTCTAGATCTAGCAGCAAGAGGGGCGGTAGGACCCCTTCATCGGTTCGTCCGGAACAGCAACCCTTACCGCAGCCTGAGCCAGCACCAGAACAAATTCCATACACTCTACCGCCAATGCAGCAACAACAACCACTCTCGGCCCCTTCACCAATTGCTGCATACACATCTGCCCCACCACCAATTCTACCACCCCCGATCACTCCAATGCAAATGCAGAGTACCCCTCTTACAGCTCTTCCATCTGGACCGGTTGCAATCCCACCTATAAATCACCATCACCATCATCACCGATCTTCAATGCCTGCCCTTGCCCCAGCGCCAATGCCTCCACAACCAAACCATTATCCCAGCCCATTTGGACCGCGAACGGTCCCTCGGCCTAAACCATTACCTCCGCCCCTGGCACCGGCGCCACCTTCTCAATACCCTCCGTATCTCCCACCAATGGGAGCTGGGCCAATTCAACGAGAGATGCCCTTTAAGGTCATGGTCCCAGGGCCACCACCAAATGACACAGAGAGGCGAACGTGATCCACCGGAGAGATCACATGTAGAATATCATCGATTTCAGATCAAGCACTCAAACAGTAGTACATTGAGAATCCGACTCAGTGTCACGGCGAGGTTAACTTGAACGGAAAATATCTTCAAGGCGTTGGTCCGGTCAGGGCTCTCACAGCATAAAGGCGTTTTGTAGGTACTAGCCATCAGTAATCAGAGATGACAATTGTGTATTAAGTACATGTACAAACCATGTAACGGCGCATTCGGGTGTGAATGGATTTTTCAATTTTCCTCGTTCATACCATCTCACAAGATGAGGAGTCAGACTATGATTGGAATGGGTTTTCTCCCTCCTTTTACACAATGGTTGGAGCAAGGATGGCATCGGATCGCTTTGGCGGTTGATAATGAGTACAAACACTTCAATCTGGGGCCTTGGCTCCCATCTTACCCTGCATAGTCCAGTCTATAGACACACTTTTCCTATTTCCATGACTATGCGCATTATAATATTGCTGTGATTGTGACTGTAATGACGAAGGGGGATAACGAATCCATTCTCTGAAAATCAAAGTTTCGAATGGGTAGTATTAGAAAAGCGCTGTCAAGCGACGACTAACTTTACAATTATACCATTCGGATTCCAGTATGAGGCGCAGGTGCAACTCGAACGGACTTTTAAAGGCGAAAAGCCTATGAAACCTCCTGAAATAACATTTTAGAAATAAATGTGAACTAAAGTGAGGAACAGACCCGCGGTTTTTACAATCTAAACCACCGGAATTTAATCCATACAAGTTGTCTCTCGTAGTAGTATTGAATTGACTAAAGGATGAAGAACTAAGATCTAAGAACTAAGAACTAAGAACCTACATTGAATTTGGAGTAGGGTTATGGGATTAAGTTGATGAGTGAGAGACTTACGCTAATGCAAATAGAAGGATTAGAGAGAGAGAGCGCAGCACGTTTATGAGGAATGAAGCCAACATTTTCTCACTAAACGCTCTGTATATCTAATGCCAACTGATCTGATTCAAAGCTCTCACAACTCTCAGCGATAGTATTTCAAAGATGTGAATTCCGCGATTTACGATTTCACATCTTAGGTAGCGGGTATGTGTGTGTGTGTGTGTGTTGTGGTGTAAAACGGTATAAAAGCGGTATATTTCTTCAACAAATTAATTCTAGATATTTTTAATTAGATGGTTTAGACGTTTTAGAATTCGATAGTAGTAGTAGTAGCGGAAGTAGTTATCTTGGTGTAGACATTTACTAAATAATTTACTTTATACTATGGACTAATCTAGGATGAGATGTGTATTTTTCTAAACGGGCTCTATGCTTAGGTTTGGGATTGTAAGGATTAGGAGTTAAGGAGCGGGATGTGGTGTATATTCTTGTTTCAGGTTATGGGAATTACATGTTAAGTGTCCGTACATGGTGTACGCACTGAGCACGTGATCCTATACAGGCAGTGAAAGCAATTCACGCACGGGCTATCAATGGCGCAGCCTGCACGTGATGCCTACGCACAGGCCTGTATCCCTACTATATATTCAGCTCTCCCACCTTGTAGATAGAACTAAGAATTAGCAATACAACCTTGTTCTTCGTACAGTACAACCGTACTCCAGTTGTGATATCACAATCAACCTATCGAGTTCGCACGAGATAGGCCATTCAACATTAAGGGTCATAGGATGTGGGTTACGTAGGTTTAGTATATATACGCATACTCTTTACTATGTATAGTAAAAGACTTAGAGAAACTAGAAAAGATAATAAGATAACTTACTTTTTCCTACGAAAAGTAAAGAAAGAAAAAGAGTTTTAATAATAGATTCTATATGTGACTAGCCTACTAGTTATATAAACTAGAAAATAATAATTTTAATACTTATAATTTATCTAAGACTTTATTATAAGAGATATTAATACATTTAATTTTTTTTTCTCTTTATTTATTTATTAAATTCTCTTCTACTAAAACGCATTTTATTTAGTTCATCACACACGTTAAGTATTGTTTATGTTCACATCTATGAGATTGAATGGAATAGGGTAGGATAGAAAGAGAAGTCATAGATTGTGCCCTCAATTACATAGATATAGGTGCTCTATGCGATCTCTTATAAGGTATCTACATCGCGAAGCTAGACTACGTGGGATTGTCGATGTTGTGTCAGGAAGCTCTCGGCATAGTTTGTGTCATGGATAGAAAGTGAGGTGTAGATGGAGTTTGAAGCGATTTAAATCAGGGTGTATGTGGAGATTTGTTTGGATTATTTATCAGTTGTACTTGCATTTACATTATCCCATGGATATCGCGCTTAATTTGACTGGGAAGTTAAGTTTATGGCGAGTCTGATGTTGTATGATTTTCCGAATTTGCCATGAGTAATTGGCATGTGCATTTTGAGGAGCGGTTTTATTGACCTTGAGAAGGAGATAGTATGTAAGAGGAGGTGGAATTTGCAACGGGGCGAGATTTTTGATAAACTTTGTTAAATGAATGCTCGGATCGGTTGCATGTCTGATAAGTTAAGATGGTTCTGCAGGAGGATTTGATTAAAGTGACGGAGCTGAAAAGATGGCACTTATAAGATGGGAGGCCCGAAAAAGAGATGATGCCGCGAGTCTTGTCGTTGTCTGGAGGTATTGAACATTTTCCAAGCTAGGCGATGCACAGGTAGGGGGTCGGTGGGGGAGTAGGCTGTAGCGGCTGGGTGAGTTGTATACGGGCCGAAACAATGGCTGGTGCGTAGGGTCGAGGTGGTTGTATCTCCACAAGGGCGTATTCTGAGTGCTGCCGTATTATGGCGATTGGCTGTGAGTGATGGAGAGAGTAGGGAGTGGGCAGTGGGAAGGGTGTTTGCGAGCGCGCCCGAGATTCACAATTGCATTGACGTGCACCCGGTATTTTTGTACGCGTACCTATGAATCGTGCATGGAGCAAAAGCCGACGCATAAACAGACTAGACCGGGAAACGGGGTGCTGACACTGACTGCGCCGGGTTTGGGCCAACGTCGAGGCGGGCGATTGCTGGTACCGGGAACGGCAACTTGGCGATGGATGAGTGGGAGGGTGGAGGGGTCTTGGGGTTCTTGTTTCATCATGCGCGGTGACTACTGCAGAGGAGAAAGATAGAGAAAGAAGAGGGCGACAAAGTAGGGCTCACGTGGTTAGACCTGAGTGGTCCAAATCTTCCAATTGGAGGTCATGTGGCCGCGCGTAGGGGGAAGAGAAGAGAAGAGAAGTTGGTATGGTAATGGGCCGGGAACTCGTGTGTCTAGCGTGGCATAGGCTTCCCACAAGGTCAGGCCACGAGAGAGAGAGGGACAAGAGCTGAAGGGGGAGCGGAGATGGATCTGAATCAAACCAGGGGGGCGAAAAGTTCAGAGGAGTCGAAGGTTGACGATCATGGCTGTGAATGAGGGGACGAGTAACGAGTAAGATACCTAGGTAGAGAAACAGAAAAAAGGTCAGAGGTTTTTTTGGGATGGAACGGCGGCCGACCAAAAATAGAAGACGACCCGTTTGGTGGTGGTTGGTGGTGGTGGAGGTGGTGGAGGTGGTGGTGCACTCGCGCATTCGCACTTTGCGCTTGTTAGCTCTTGCACCCGCACCCGCCAGCAACCAACGATCAGCGACCACCCACAAGTTACAGCCATCCATCATCCATCATCCATCATCCAGTGACCAGCGGCCAACGACAAACGACAAATGGCCCATGCGACAAGTGTACTGTGCTATCCCCGATGCGTGCCCCCTCCACCATTGTACTCTATCCAGCGGTACGAGGTATTCGCATGCTCTCACACTTGCATCATGGCTTCATAACACCCAACGAGATGCCATTTACTGAGTATCCAGATAGATGAAAAAAGGTGGAGTTGGACACTGTTTCATTCATCTTCGGGGGCCAATGGGGAAATAATGAGCTGCAGGGCCGTCAAGTCAGGTCAGGTTGGTGTTGGAGGGAAGAGGCAAAGGGAAGAAGAATGGCCAGGCCGCCACTCCCGTTAGACCAACGCGCACCCAGCACCAAAAGGTCTCTCTTCGTATCCCGTGAATGAATAAGCATCGCATTCGTCCCAATGGGCGTAGCGCGGTGGGCAATGCGTTGCGCCGCCCTCCTATAAACGCCCGTGATTGATTTCCTGAAAAAATATTCTCAGGCATGGTAAAGTGGCCATCTCGATGACCCTCAAAAATGGACGACGTGGACTGGACGTAGCCATGACGATGATGTATGATGCAAAAGCCGGCAACAACCCAGTCGCTATCGGCAATGAGATATATCGACGGGCGCAGGGATCTCGCCTTGCTGTTGCGCCGCTCCATGGGTTTTCTAGGTATTCTGTATGGAGGTACCTCCGTAGAGGGAGGGAATAGGCAGGGCTAGAGCCACCTCCACACCCGCCGTCGCATCGCATCGCCCAGCAAGCCATGGATGCGATGCAAGACGCAGACTGGTCAAGCGCAGTGCAGCGCAGCGCAGCGCAGTGGGCACTCGAGTACACTGACACTGATACGTACTGACTGTACCTACCATGCCAGTAAGTGCCCGCGCCTGCGCCCATCAAGAGTCAAGACCCTCCAAGTTGGCGCGCTTCTGCCCTTTTACTTTCGGATTCGTATGAGCTGCCCACCCTTCTTCCCATCCCATCCTCTTCCTTTCCCCTAACCTGACCTGACCTTGACCTAAACCTTTCTCGCCATCGCCATCTCCACCTCCGTCTCCGACCACATCGTCTTGTACTCCCTCTTTTATTGCCAGTAATCGAATTGCTTGCCCGTGTCGTTTCTGCGTTCCCTCGCTTGCTCCCTCCACAACCCACCTCGTGCTTTGCAGACGCCGCCGCCCGCATTAATCCCCCGCCGAGCCTCCACCCCCCAAAAAACAATCAATCGGACCTGCGTCACTCTCCCTCCACCTCTCCTCTCCTCTCTCCATTCTTCCTTCTTACGCTCGCTTCAAGGCCTCTTTGTTGATCGCCCCAAAATCATGCTCCCATTGCTTTAGACGTCTAACTCTCACCCACCACTCACTTGCGCACTGCGACATCCCCGAAACTCCTCGACGCTCCCCCGTTGCACACCTCTCCCGCTCCGACCATCCTCGTGGGCTGTGCAACCACTTTTTCCTCAGCTCGACTCTTTTGCCCGATTCCTCCTGCGAATTCCTATCTGGCCTTCCATCCCATAGTACTCGCATACTTCAATCATCACACCACTCGTCTCCCAACTTCCTGTCCTCCCTCGGCGCTTTCGCATGGGTAATCGCCCATGGACGATAGCACTCTGCCCTCCAATCCCGCTTCAACGTCACACGACTCCAACACCCGATGCGAACATGAAGACTTGGACTGCGGCATCATGACGGCTGCTTCGATAGCGCCGACTGGCGCCCGCATGGTCAACTCACTTGGGTGCAGGCAGCGGGAATTCCCCTCTATAAAAACTACCCGACGACCACCGAGACCGAGACGGAAACATGCCCTCACACACATACTCGGCGGTCCATCCACCTTGTTATTATTCCTCCTCACCATCGCTACGATCCTACCTTTCTGCAATGCTGTCTTCATCGACTTCGAAAACTGTCTGGACCGCACCTATCGGGAGAGAATAGACCCGGTTCGTCTTCAATTCGTCCCACTCCACGTCTGGGCTTCATTCAACACATCATCACCGAGCCGTAGATTGAATATGACCATATATGGCAATGTTACGGGCCAGGCTGTCGAAGGTCCATATCCGCCGGGAAGCGACAAGGAGTTTTGGGACGATCCGGAGAATAGTTTTGGCAAGTTGGTAAACGTCAGCAAGTCAAACAACAAGTACACAACCCTCCTGTCCAGTTTCAAAGTCCTCACATACACGGCCTATAGCTCTGATGGAAACCCATTCTGTTCATCCACCGTGAACACAAGCTGTCCAATCAAACCGGCCTTTGATTCGAACCCGTGGGACCCATATGACGGCATCCCAGCGTTTTCCGTAGGCCATGACTTTTACAGCAGTTACTCCTTTGCTACGTTCGCCTCGACAATGCGCGTTCTATCTGGAGACGTGGGTGCCCAGACTCTGGGGTGTATTTCTGCCAACATTACACCGGATCTTGGGAGCACGCTTGCAAATGCGCTTCGTTACCTGCCAGCTGCCATTCTTGCTCTCGTCGCAATAGCAACCGTCTTTGCAGCTACTTGCAGTCCATGGGGTACCTCGGACATTTTTCGATGGTCTAGCAATTACGGAAGAGACGAGGATCAACTTCGGCTTGTTACTCCAGGATTCGGCGACTGTCTGCAATACATCCAATTCATCGTCTTGGCCGGCAGCCTGAATCTTCAGTACCCAGGTTTCTTTCAGCCCGTCGTCAGCCAAGCGAGCTGGTCCGTTCTTCTCTTCAATGAGAGTCTCGTCGGCCAAGGCAAAGGGGGTCCTGGGGGTTTGGTTGACGGAATCTACTTTGCCAACGGGTCCTACGGAATTTCACGCCTGGGCCAGTTCGTAGGCATGTCGGAAGACAAGGATATCTGGGCTGGAATGGCTATCTGGCTCGTCGGCCTCATTGCTGCAGTGACTTTGGTTGTACAGCTTGGCTTCTTCGCCCGTTGGATCTACCGCATGCTCACCAACAATGAGGGAGGAGATCTCCGCGGCAAGAACTGGCCATTTTCGGCTGGAAACGCCATCCGCATCATTTTCAACTTCTTCATGTTGCCAATCGTCTCCTTGTCATTGTTTCAGTTGGTTGTTGCTGCGCGCTCTCCTGCTTCTGTCGTTGCTCCAGCCGTCATACTCCTTATTGGAGTCTTGAGTTCGGCCATCTGGATCTTTTGGTTCATCTTCACGACCCGGCCGAGAGCGCATCTGTTTGACGATCTTCCCACCGTCCTCACCTACGGCCCGCTCTACAACACTTATTCGGACGACGCCGCGCCGTTTGCTTTTATTCCAGTATTGCTAACAACTATCCGTGGTATTGCCATTGGCGCTATTCAACCATCCGGAATCGCACAAATCATAATTCTCGCCATTTGCGAAGTAATCTTAATACTCACCCTTCACGCTTTCCGGCCATTTCAGTCAAACACATCTATGAACGCATACCATACTTTTTTCTCTGCCATTCGATTAACCTGTACGATGCTTATGATCGCGTTCGTTCCTTCTCTGGGGGTTGCAGAGTCATCAAAGGGGTGGATTGGCTACTCTATCCTTTTGCTTCACGCTATCGTCCTGGTCTTTGGCTTCTTCCTCAATTCTCTCCAGACAATTATTGAGGTCGCAGCCCGACTCGCCGGCGCTGGAGGTGACCAGCGAGGCGGCCTTACCAAGGTGTTTGGCAAGCGACAACTCTCACGCCGAGTCCACCGCCACGCACGAAGCAGTCTCAACTCTGATGCTGCCATGCTCACACATGATGCGGAATCTAAAATGGACAGCCGTGTACGAAGCCTATCAGGCAGCTCCGCGATCTTACTGAACCAACATTCCGCTGGGACAGGTAGTCAGCGCGCTAGTGTTGGATTTGACCAGTTCAGTCAAGGCGGAGACCCAAGCAATTATGGAGGTATCACTCCCTCAACACCAGGGACCAATGCAACTCCTTGGAGCCAGCTCGGTGGTGCTTCTGGACAAAGTTCAAGGCGACCAACAATGGGAACTCCAATGGAGCATGTTGATACCTACTACCGACCACCCAGACCTCGAAAACACACATTGGATTCAAATTCAGCAGGCGGGCCCAATAGAGCCTCTGGTGGAAGTACTGATTTGGATCATACCCCATATGCGGACAGTATTGACCACGCTGAAGCCGGCGATGCAGGCGAAGGCTCGTCATCATGGTCACCAAATCGTAGTGCAATCACACCGGCCTATCTCAAAATGCACCGAGATGACTCGGACCCAGCACTCGCAGAAAGGCGTCAACAAACAGACTATTCTGTCCGCGAATCAGACTTTTACTATGGGCTTCGGGGGCCTGCGCTGTCCGCTCAGCCGACTAGGAAACTGCGGACAGGACCTGCAGACCCGATGGGACCTGTGTCATCTGCCGCTGGGTGGTTCAAGGGCCTCAATCTCTTTGGTGGTAAAAAGAAGGAAAAGGGCAAAGGGTTCGAAGTTGTCAGGAGTACACGTATGCCTCTTCAAATGATGCCGGTGGAAGAGGATGACGAATCCCCGCATATGCCACAGGAACCATATCGGGATAGCCCAGGAACTCCGCCTGGGAAGAAGTCCTCACAGCATGAAAGTCCAGTGTCAGGAGGTGGATCTGAAGCTAGATCCGGAATGGGGAGAGCCGAAGATAGTGACTCGGACGACGACAGCTTGGCAGATCCTGTCGACTACCACTTTCATAATCGGATCTCTGACAGTGCCCCGACTTTAGGACCCATCGAGACAGGGGGTGGCATCGAGCTTCCAAGTAGAATAGGGTCGCGCGCATCGAAAATATCGAGAATGACCGCCCCAAGCCGCGCGCCCACAATACCGAGAAAGAGTTCGAAAAGACCGAAATCGACGGATCGCGCGCTCCTAGATTCGAGTGCGCGATTGTCGACAATTATGGCGTCTGCGCCTGGAACTCCAGGGAGGATGTCTGGTCATTTTCCAAACGATCCCAACCAGCACCTCCGGCCAAACCCCAATGCCCTCCCCATCCGCCTTCCCTTTGGCTCCTCTGACCCTTCCCCGTCGCCTGAGCGGTCCCCAGTACATTCAGCCGCTTCCAGCATATACCGCCAGGACGGTGCCAGCGATTATCACCAGTACGGGGTCAGCAATGACCTCGCTCCTCCCCAGATGATGCAGGCACCGTATGAAAGGCCATTGAGTACGGGTTATGTGCATCAACACATGGCTCGTGATAGTATCCAAAACGATGGGGTTGACGCTGGAAATCATCTGGAGGCGTCAGCCGAGTTTGTGGATAGAAGCAGAAGCATCAGTACACACGGATCTCGGAGATCCTACGACATGAGGTAGACTCTACCTCGTCCATCACCCGCACACATCTACGGCTGTTTTACAAAGTAATTGAAGTTGCCTGTTTTTAATCAGTCTGACTTCGTCACGAGTTTCCTTTTGTTCTGTACATAAAAAGCGGGTTCTGGCGTTTTAACACTACCATCCACGGCGGATCTAGTTTTCACTTTTCTTCTTGACTTAATCAACAGAGTGCTTATGCAGCACGAATTTGGCATGGCGCAGCGGCATGGCACACGCATTAGGGCATATGGAGCGTTTTTATCCTGTGCGGATCATGTGAAGGGAAGGCAGCTTTTTTAAAAAAAAAGGTTGACACTTGATGTGGGGGTTAGAGAATTGTTGGTATTTCTTGGATGTATAACGTATGCTCTTCTGAACAGCAGCGCCCGCCTACCAAAGGAAACCATCGGGACCAAAGTAATAATTCAAGATATGTTCACGCAAGATTTGCAAAGTCCTTTGATCGTAAAGTGTACTTCGTAAGGTGTACTTTTAGATGAGGTTGGTTTTAAGATCTTCTCCTAGCTGCCGCAGGTAGATAGGGTGCATGTCTGGCTAAACGCAGGCTAGGTCTGGCCTCGATAGTAGAAATTGACGGAAATATGCGGACACACGGATTCCAAAAAAAAAAAAGGAAGAGAAAATGTCGAGATTGGAAGAGGTTCTTGTAGGATCTAAGGCTACGTATATACATGATGGTGGTTAGAACTGATGGGAGGTGTGGAGGGAGACATGTGAAGGCGAAGGACGGAGCTAGGGTTTCTCCGGGTTGGTGAGGCTGGTGGGTGGCCTCCCAGTGGCTTGTAGGTAGTTGGTCGCTGGTCGCTGGTCGCGTGAGAGGGCAGCGGGGGGACGTGCTGAGTTGGCCGTGCTAAGTGCTTGTTGGTGCGGGTGCTGGTGCTGGTGCTGGTGCTCAGTGCTGCTTGGTGCGTGTTTGGGCTGTCCGTGATAAGCCATGCCATGTACCTCCCTCCATCAATACCTGAGGCTCTTTTTTCCCTCCCCCATCTTCTTCCACCCCCCCTCCAAGCTTCCTCCCCAACTTGCTTGCGCGAGGCTTGGAGTGTGTGTACCCCCAGGATTCGCTATCTGGATCATCCCTTTACCATCGCTTTAGCTGGCGGGAAGCAGAGCTCAGAGCACCCACGCCCCTCAGCCGAAGGATAGACCCTGGACGGGGGGTGACCCACCTTCGTCACCGGTAAGTCAGCCTTCATCGTATCGCTCTTCGGGCATATCTTTACCTTTACTGCCTCCAATGTCTTCTTAAACTAACACAGACAAATTCCAGTGCCGAACCTCCCTAGCTGATCCCTCGAATCCCAGCAACAAAGCACGGGGATACTCGGACAGGTGGCGGAATGTTATCATGAGCTCCCCATCCTTTACGCAGCAACCACCACATCGCGATTCTGGCGCATATTCCGAGTCTGTAGGAGAAGGGGATACAGGACCACAAGAACTGTCAATTCAACCACGCCCTGTCCCCAATACCACTTCCCCCGAGCAGTCCGACGCCGAGCACGACCCGTCGTCAGGGCTATTCACACGCCAGCTTCAGTCCAGCCCGTATACCTCCGCCTCCGAGTCTTTAGAAGAATCTCCCATACCCTCTCGAGTTTCTTCACCGCCGCCCAATATTGATAGAATGGATAGTCGACAGCGTAGGGTGCACTCGCGCAGTACACCGTCACTACCGAATCGGCTAGATATGGGAAGCGAGGGTACAAGCAGAGGGATGGACACAGCGCCTCGCTTTCCTGTACGAAGTGAAAGTCGTGCATATCCTGGATCACAATCTCTGGTTCAACCCCGGGACACTAGTGGAGGACAAACGTGGATGGATTTCCTGCGGGAGTCTGGTCCGAATGACTTCAACCCTTCCCCTTCGCACCCCGCAGGTCCGTACGGTCGAGGTCCGCTGTCACGATTCCCCCTGCCTGATCGACCGCTGCGGTCCAGTGAGGCTTCGTCTATAATATCGTCGAGGAGCTCGGAGAGGAAGAGAAGGTTGACAACTCCAGACGTTCCGACGCGAAGACCTTCAAGCATAAGGACGCGAGTGGGTGAACCGGGGAGTAGCAGTGCCAATCCGGTTATCTTAGACTCACCACCAAGCCACCCTATGCCCCAAGCTGCTACGAGGCCGCCAATACCCTCCTATCCTTCGCGATCGAGTATAGCTAGCTCTGGGAGGAGGATGAGTGATATCGCCCTCCCCCCTTGGCAACCGGATTCGGACGTTACACATTGTCCCGTTTGTGGAAGTCAATTCTCATTTTTCTATCGTAAGCATCATTGCCGGTATGTTCAAGCCAATCTTGGAAGCCAAGCTGTACCTTGGGGTGATGTGACGGTGAAATGGTTTACAACAATCCCTAACGTTTCTACAGAAAATGTGGACGAGTTGTATGTTCAGCTTGTTCGCCCCATCGCATTACTATCCCACGACAGTTCATTGTCCATCCTCCTTCTGATACAATCGCCGGTGCCAACTCGATAGACCTCGTTGGTGACGATGATGCCAACATGTCTCCTTTCGGGCTGCGCAACCCAGCTCTAGGTGGTGGTGAAGAGGTGCGCGTTTGCAATCCTTGTGTACCTGATCCCAATTACAGCCCACCACCTCAGTATACACCAAGTGCTGGACCAGCGCTAAACCAACCATTTCCGGCATACCATTCACCTCCCGTGAGAACTCCTTTTCACGCAAGTTCTGCTACGCTTGGTGGACACGCTCGGCCACGCCCACATAGGATGTCTTCTGGCGGGAGCAACGGCCCGCAAACTATTGGCCATGGCCAAAACCCTCATTCTCGTGACCCTTTCAATGACCGGCGAGCGACCTTCCATAGCAGATCGAGTGTTGCAGACCTCTGGCCACCAACCCAAGCACCACATGGTGGTGTTCGACATCCAGCATATCCAGGGCGCGACCCAACCTCGCAAAGTTCAGCTCATCAACACGCTCGTAGTGTATCCACTCCGTTCGGTAATATGCATCCTTCTCGGCCAGGATACCTACCACCTCTTCCATTCGAATCTGGAGGTCAGCCCTCCTTTATGGGCCCTGCACAACCACGGCCCCAGCCGGCTCCGCGTCGTCAGATTGCAGAGGAAGACGAATGCCCAATATGTGGACAGGAGCTTCCACCGAAGGGGCCCGATGGCGATGAGGCGGATCGGGAACAACATATTAATGACTGTATCGCCCTGCATTCATCTTCACCTCCACCCCCAGCTCCCAGCCAAACATCTGCCAGTCTCCCAAGCCAACGTACACGAGGCATGTCTAGTGCTGCAGTCTCAGCTCCGAATCTCCCCTCCACCGAGTCCACAACGGCAGTCGCCAGTTCCAGCACAAACCGTCTTTCCATCTCAGCACGGGGAATGTTCCCATACGTAGCGACGGAAAAAGACTGTTTCGACGAAGACGGCGGACAGGCGGAATGTGTCATTTGCTTTGAAGAGTTTGAGGCTGGGGATAAGATGGCGCGGTTGGTTTGCTGGTGTAAGTTCCATGAGGGGTGTATTAGAAGATGGTGGGAGATGAAGGGAAGGGGGGCCTGCCCTACGCATCAATTACATGACTGATGAGTCTTTTACTTTTAAATGTGGTGTTCGAAGGATAAGGTATTGGAGTTAATCTTTGGGTTTGGAAGCGAGTTTCCCGCTTGGATAGCCGGTCGGATGGGGAATTGAGCAGACATCGAGTTCTTTTGCATTATGGATAAATGTTGCAAGGAGAAGAAGAAGATATAATGACCCTCACTCACTCACTCATTCATTCTTTCATTCTCTAGCATGCATTGCATTGTATTGCAATACCCCCACTCACACTCACGCTCACGCTCACGCTCATGATATGATATCACATGAATAATTCGATCATTTTTAAGTTTATTATACCTTGGGCTTTGTAATTCAGTGTTGTAAACTTACGTGCGTGCATGCGTACATGTATTGGTTTTTTCGTATACCCCTCTCTATTAATTCAACTGCTCGACAACGTTTCTTTAGCTTGGCTCAGTCTAGCTGAAGTTAAAACTTAAAGGTCTAGGTCTAGGTCTAGGTCTAGATCTAGGAGTAATAGATGATCATGTTGTTATTACCATGATTGATTCGTTTGATATATATATATATATATAGATAACACTTTCCTCTCCCCACGCACCCAAGGAAGGTTCCAGAGTTTCCCAAGCCCCCAAAAAGGTTCACGCACCCATCTATATACATACAGCGTTGGAGGAAAAACATTCCTATGCTACCCTCTCCCATCTCCTGCGTCATATACCCAGAAATCTACCGAGATTGTCGAATGGACTATCTCTCGTGCGTACGATGGGTAGGGGCGTGACTAGCCACATGTCCTTGCGCACGGAGTTGATTGTTACTCTGCTATCCACGGTGGCAGGAAAGGGGTGGTAATGGTGAAAACACGGCACCGTGCGTAGTCACATGAGCAAGCGATGGGATATTCAGACATCGACCAACCCCGCTACGTACGAACATGGCTAATATTTAGTATAGGGGGTTAGGGGGTGGGGGTGGGGGTGGGGGATAGGTTTAGGGATATGAGTTTTTTTTTTTTTTTTTTTCGGATTTTAGAAGGTTGGGTGGGGTGGTGTATCGGGTTTTGTAGTAGTGGTTTGTAAAGGGGTGGGTAGATTGGAGTAGGTTTAGTTTAGTCGGGGTGTTTGAGTGAAGGTGTAGGAATAGCTGGAGGAAGAGGTGGGTGTCATTGGGATATGTGGTGGTTTGTGAATGGAGCATGGATGGGTTTTGTTGCGATGGCGATAGGTCGGATGGAAGTGGGGAACGTTTTACAGCGGACTAAGAACCGAGAGTTATTAGTTTAGAGAAATGGTTATTAGATTGAAAATCTGTGTATGTTATATATTATGTGTACATGAATACTAAAGAGTAGCGGATTCATCGATATCTGTTGCCAATCAGATCAGCGTCGGATATCGGATATGTATCAGGTTGTCGCTCGTTACTAGTATTTACAGGGAAATCCTTGACTCCCTGATACTACCGATCGCTCTGTTGTATATAACGCCGACTGTACTCACCTGTATAGAATCAACTCTCTCATTGATCGAAGCTGCTCCTAGTAAATTGCTGCGCTCCCATTCAGCTGTTGATCTTCACCGTTCAACAATATCTAGCCCAACGGAACTATTAGGAAATTAGTACTAAGATGACGCTGATATAATCACCTCTATGATACACAAAGTTTAAGTCAACTAGGTAGCCTAATTTGTTGGCGGTTTTATTGGGTATACTGTGTTTTGAAGTCTGGAAGAGGGTGGTGTGCATTCGGATTTGGGAATGGAAAAATGGAAGGATAGAGGAGGGTTTGGGGTGTAAGTCCTTTCCTTCCATCGTTGCTTCCTTGTTGGAAAGGTAGTTGTGCGTGAGGGATAAAGGATTGTTGTGAGGCACTGAATTAGTATAGCAGTATGCATAGCAAATGTTAGTGGGTTTAAAATCAATAGTGCACACAGAGTCTTGTTAAGTGGTTGAGGGAGAGTCAGGATCAGCTTGTGGGCATTGATCTGGTTGTTTATTTGGCAGAGAGGCGGGGAAACGGTTGTAGCTGCTTCACAAACTTGACTTGGTATTGTGTTCTAGGATCCGTATGTTCTTCGTCGTATTGCCCTTCAATGGTTCTTAAGTTGTGCAATCCCACCCTTTATTTGCCGCTACTCACTGTCCTCGAAGACTAGCGTCGCGGACTCTCAATGACAGCATAGTCTACTGGTTATGGTACAGGAACAAGTTCTACAAGGAGGACACTAGTAGATCTTGTGTGAAACGCATGGTTCACATGTATATCCTCGTCCACAGTAACACGTCCGAAGCAACTAATATAACTTCCGTCAGATTCTATTGTGCCATTCTTTCATGCCTCTATATGTTCTACTGATCTAACGCATACTTCGTAAAGACAATCATCACCTTCTCAGACCTAGTCTCCCTTGCCGATACGTTTGAATGATGAACCAAAGAACTCCCGTGTCCGACGACAAGTTTTGACAATTTGAAGTGAGCTACGTGGAGAATGTGGGTGTTTCTTATCACTCATTCGTCGTTTGTACCGTGGAGCTTTGTAGGGATGGAGGACTTGAGCTTGGGGAGCAAGTCGGAGGTAGGGAGGTTATTAAGAAGAGAGGTTGTACGGGGTTCGAGGATGATTCATGGCTGCCACTAGTGTGGACGGACGTGACTGAAAATTGGGCAAGAACGGAGAGAACGAAGAAGAGGATGTGATAGGGTGTCATTGTACCTGTTCCCGTTATCAGAGCTTTTTAAGAGATACCTTGTTACGGTCCTATGTATGCTTGCGAGCAACCATCCTCACTATTCGCCTCACCGACAATGATATGCACAACGCAACACCTAGCCACTAAGATGCCAGAATCCACTCATGAAACATGAGGTTATCTTGATCCAACAAGTCTCCATGCTACCACCGTCTGAAGACGTTGATGAGAACTTGTCCCCACAGCCTCTCCGTCTATTGTTTTCCGAGCGCTCTTGATTCTCTCCCACGGTTTGCTCTTCGAAATGTCGCGGGGATTATGGGAGAGACAAGCTCAATAAGAACCTGTAGTATCGTGCCCTGTGTTTACAAAATCTCAGTGGTGCAGTTGTAAAAGATCATCTTGCTGTTGCTCAGTGTACGATGTCAATCACAAGGCTTCGCGCACGGTATGGGCTGTGCCTACCTGACACTGTATCTGTATCTGCCGTGGAGCCATACATCCTCTAATCCTCTGAACTATAAGTTATGTGTTTTCCGGAGAGATACGTTTCGTGAATGGTATTTGGAGCGGTTGCTATAAACGCTGAGTTTGTGGAGCGGGCAAGGCATCGGCTGGGGATGGAATGGTGTGTTCGGTCCTGAAGATGGGCGACGATATGATGCAATACAGCTCTGGTGGCAGTGTATATTGGAGTGAGTCCGTATCGTCGTGGCAGACGGTGGTATGAAAGCAAACAGAGACTGGCTCTGAATAGAACAATGGAAAGCGAAGAAAGACACCAAGCAGTTTGGGTGTGAGGAGCACTTGGAAGCGCATGTAAACTTCACCAAGAGAAATGCGCAAGTCAATGATATCTTGATAAGTTTAGAAAAGTATATTGAGTCTCATTCCTTGATACAGGTGGAGATTCCGATAGATCGTCATGTTCATTCTACCCGAAGTACCTAGATCCTAGTTCTATTCAATCAATATCTAAAGACACCCACAGACAAACTAGTAAAAGAGCAGCTTGAAAATTCGATTTTGTAACGTGTTGCTGATCTTGGCATTGGATAACGTTTCACTAAATGGTAGGTTATCTCAGCTTCCTCTCAAAACTTCAAAAGATTTTCCTCTGCCGGAAGAAACAGTCCTTTGGCTGCAGTCACCCTTCACACATACTCTTCGTACTCACTGCCGTCTTCTAAAACCCATGGGTACCCGTCTTCGCCATCCCACTCACCAGGAAAAAGAAAAGCCAAACCTCCAGCGCACCATCTTGCAGTGCCATGCCGTATAGCCGATTCCACATTGTTAGTCAAGAGGTATTTGGAATTTTTGGTACCATTCAAATAGTGTACGGGAGAGGCGCCGGGGAAGCAAAATCTAGATCCGTAGGGCATTCCGTGGACGATACTAAGACCCACTTCTGGTGTGTGACACTCCAAAATGAATGGACTAGATCGTTTGCATATTGGTTGATCACAAGCCGGTGATCGCCTGAACAAGTGATGGCCACCGAGAAAAGGAAATAACAGTATATGTAGAATCTAAAAAAGCGCTTTCAGTGGTGGGCAACGGAATGTACCGCACGGATCTGCTCCCGCTCAGTTGTAAGGCCCCAAGCTAATGGCCGTGGCGGCGACTGACGCATGCAAGATCGATCGCATCTGCATGTAGGTGCTCGGATCTGAGGTATCCCGGCTTGAATGGGAACTCTATCGGAATATGCGATAGTATCCTGAAGTCTTACTGGGTTGGGTAGCTTGGGCAATGTCTTAGACAAGGGTCTCGACGTGGAGGCGCAGGGTTCCAAGATCTTGGGGGTAAATGCCTTCAGGCTTGTAACTAGCATCCGTGTAGTATAGGCGATCATGCAGTTTGCCCTGATCAGCGGTTGACATTGCAATCGTGGAACGGGACGGCCGCGCTGCATTTGTAAAAGCTTCTCGGGTTAGCAAATGGCCGGCAAAGTTGATTTTGATCAAACATGTGCGAATCATGGCTATAACTGGAGTCATTGGAAAAGCTCGGGCAGATCTCTAATCTGAGTGAATGAGAATGCCCGAATAGGCAAGTAGAGGCAGGAGCAGCGATGAACGGGTTCTTCCACCTGCCTTGAAGATCCTCTTCGAACCTATGGAGTTGCGTAAGAGTATTGTTATTGAAAATTCAGAAACGAAAGCGGAGGATTTCTTTGTGCGTGGGCGCTGATACAAATGATATGTGGACGTCATGACCCATGTTGTGTTCGGTACGTGTACCGAGAAGAACAGACGCAATAATAATACGAACCTTAAATTTCCCCAGATTTGTAGCCGTGTGACGTGCATAGTAGAGCAATTTTGTGGTCGGTGAACATATCCGATTTGGTAGGATGAAAGGGGCTGAAAAATTATTAGGATAGCAAGGGAGTACATCTTGGAAGATTGCTAGTAGAGGCGGTTGTTGATCGTGGCCAAAAGAAGGAAGTGAAACGGCCAGAAAAGGGAGAAATTCGGCTGGGACTCCCTTGGGACTCGATCCGGAAATGGTATTCGGCTCGCGTATTGCATAGGGGGAAGCGGCTGTGTACACGTGTTTAGGTTCGAGATGCCAAAAGCAAGCGCTCGTGCAACAATGAGGATGAAACTGTGTGTGACTCGCGCATCTCGAGGTACCGTATTCTAACCAATCAATGGAATCCTGGGCAGACTTTACCGATGACGAGTCCTCCAGCTGTTAGTATCATTATAGGAACGGCCCAGAAGGTGGAAGGGAAAGGAGACACAGACTAGAAAGGTATGCCTGTTTTGGATCCTCTGGAGGAGAGCGGTCAAGGTGGATCATGTTGGGCATCAAAGGAAGAAGATAATTGGATCTCAGATTAGGAGCTCGCCAAATGGCTGCCTCGAGCCGGCATGGGCGTCCCGTACTGGACATCAACGCCTTTCTCTGATCCCCAGGACCATTACTTTTCAAGACTGATCGGTCGCCTGTCATATCTGGCCCCATGACATCAGCGGCAGGAACTCCTGGAAGACCTCGAAAATGTATTGTGCCTTCACCAGGCTGTTGTGGTACGTGACATGCTCACGCCAACGAATGTTTGCTTTTTGCATCCACGACAGTCGAGACCAGCCATCCGAACGCCTGTCACCCGATAGACCGGGACCGACATCCACCACACCCACCTATCCTTGTAGCGTGTATACAGGCTCACCGTATGCGCCATGACTGGGTGATTATGTCGTGTAGCGCTAAACCGATATGACAAACACAAATGATGCGACTTACGAACCACAAAGTGCGATGACGACTGTTTAGGGCGAGATTTGCGGAACCCGAAGAAATTTTTCAGCCTGATGAGAAGAGCGTCATGATGACTGAAAAGTATATTTTTTTGGTCGATGACTATTATCCGAAATTGTTTTGTCCACGACAAACCCCTTGAGTACTGTACCCACACCCCCCATTCTATCTTATACTACAATTAGATAATGGTCGAGAGACTCTTCCATAGTGGTGAAACGTACGGCAACGAAGAAGAAATTAAAACTAGCCTCACCCTGCCTGACTCTGCTAAAATTAGGCACCATTTGCCCTGATCCTCCATGTTCATTCGGTGATCATCATTTCTTCATTGTGGATTGACGAGGCAGCCATGTTCGAATGAGCCATTCGTGCAGGACAAGATAAGGGAACTGGGAAGGGGTAGCCATTGATTAAACCGGCTGTGTGATGAGTTGGAGCTTGGAGATGGACAGGGGATACTGGTGATGACTCGGGAAGGCGTGAGAAGCCGGAGGCATATCCAGACAGACTTGAATTTGGAGCCTCGGGCCGGCCCGTCCATGGAGAGTGAACGCTAGGGTCCCCAGTCTCACGGGACGGTTTTGCCATGGAGTCGGGAGGAAATTGTACATATGACAATGACGCGGCGCCGGAAGTGTTCGAGTAGAAGCTGGGTAGACCCGGCTCTTGGACAGTATTACTGCTCGGGTTCCCGTAGTTGGAGGTTGGACTGGGAAGGCGTGACGTGACCGGGTCAGAAAGGCGGTGGCCTAACGAAGGATACGAACGGTTTCGTGAGTGGGGTGCTGGAGCCTGATGTGAATTCAAGGGTACTTCCTTGCTATTATGCTGACTCTGCGTCAATGTTGATGGTGTATGGGGCGATGTCGGCGACGAAAGACCCTGTGGCTGGGAATTCTCCTGCGATGGCGTTGAAAAGAACGTCGCGTATCGAAAGGGTGCCGATCCTGGGGCCGATCCCTGTAGCCCTTGCACTTCTCCCGAGGATCGAGCAACGTGGGGACGACTACAATCCTGTGCATGCGTCTCTATTTCTTTTGCGTCGTGTGCAACTTGTTTGCTTCTCCTCTGTAGCCGTGGCCGACGCTCCGCCTCTCGCCTCTGTTGCTTTGTTGCCTTCTTTTTCTCTCCCCCTGTCATGATCCAGGTGAATGGCGAGAACTCTTCGCGGGCAAAAGATTGTAATCCCGGATCTTCGAGTAGTAGCATCCCAGTATTACCCATGACGGTGTCATCAATTGAGTGTGACGGCGGGATCGCCTCACTTTCCAGGCCATGACTTCGCCATGCCGTAACTCTCTCTCCACCGTCTAGCCGTGCCCTGAGTTCTTTCAAGCCCCAACTGACGCGCTCAACAGCTAGGCTAGCGAGTTTGTGTACCCCCTTTCTCTCGAGCTCTGTGAAGACAACGAATGCCTTCTCCGCCTTCTCAATACGACTCATGTCTCCGGTTTCTAAGGCGTCGAGAATCAGGATCATGCAGGAATTGAACGCTTGCTGCCCGATTGACCAGCAAGTTAGTGCCGCGGGGACACGATAATAGAAGAAGAGAAACGCGGTGAGCAGGCATTCGGAGGAGTGTAACACCAAGGGACGGCCCCTGGAACCTGCCGTTTTTGGAATGCTTTGAGTAGGCTGAGCAGCGGGTTGGGCGAGGCCTGGAGAGTCGCCTAATGGATATGAGGGAGGTGAACCCCTGGTCGCGGTTGACCGCAAGTTGGGTTCGAATGACTGCTGCGTCTGTCTTTCGGTCCTTTGGCGATTCAGTAGGATCAAGTAATTGTGTGTCTTGCAATAAAATACTGACACGGTCAGTGCAATGCCGAATTAGTTGTATACAACTCACGAGCCGCCATGGCATTGAGTGGCCATTCTGGTATTTCTCGCCCTTCGTTTAGCCATCTTTCGTCAAATTGCAACATCTCCGGTACCGTTTCTGACAGCGACTTTAACTGGTCGGTAAATTCGTCAATCTTGGAGATGCTCAACCTCTCGCTGCTGAGTATTTGGCGAGTCAGGATGGTGAATGAGTGGACATATCCGCCAAATCTTACGAAACTGGGGTCAGTGGTGAGTAATTGAGGAGGAGGACAATCTCCGATCCCACTGATACCGAGCGGGCGGCCCAGCGTCATTGAATAATGCTGATCCATGTGTAGCATCCACCACCAAAGAGTCTGCCGTAGGGAGCACTCGCTCTGTGTTGGGGGTGCTGGGTCGAGGAATCTAGGATGCCGGTGGAGTCCAATGGACTGTGCCAGGCGAATCGTGGTCCCAAATAATGTCCATGCATCCAGGAACCGGCCACTATTGGTCAGATAGGGACCTAACATGATAAGTGTTTGTATGCCGAGCAGGGTAGGTCGATTCATAAAAGATGCGATTCGGAGGGCTTGCATCGCGGCTGTGACTTTAATCTTTTGTCAGCTAGATCTTCAATGAGAGCATTGTGGCTCACTGTACAAGTTGCCGTTCTTGGATTCCTCATCTACGGCACCTGTAACCCACTGTCCACCGCATTTATCCCAGACACAGTGCTGGGACCCTAATGCTAGCGCAGCAAAGATCAGAGCAAGCATGTCGGGACATTTAATTGTGTTAGTTTCAGGATCTGACAAGAACCGTTCTACTTCACTGGTCGTTATCTCCGTAGGAACATGCGGGAAAAAACAGACATGAACCCTCTTTTGAAAAGTGTCCAAGTAGCGAAATATTTGTTCTTTCCCTGGGAGGCAGTGGAGGAGCTGGGGTACACATTCTTCTATTGACCATGAAAATAGAGTCCCGAAGGCGTACAATGGCAGGTCTTGCGGTGCGTACATATCTACCCCTCGAGGCATAGCGTGTGTTAGATGTGTCAACGTTTGCGTTGTCATGGGGTCGATGTTGATGTTGGCAAACTGTTGGACTATCAGCCCATCATTCTTAAAGATTCAAGAAAAGATGATATACCTCCTTGACGACATTGGCAAGCGCTGGACTGCCGAAATAGATACTGTACGGAGGGCGGGAACTTTGGAAACGGTGTTGCTTGGCCATACGTCGTTTGTTCAGCCTACCTAAAGGTGCGTCTACGGGCCGCGAGTCAAAGGCAGATGTAGGGCTCAAATCACCATCTATCAATAACTTATGGGCACGTAGTCGCTCTTTGAGACGAAGGTTTTCCGCCCGCAGCTGTCGGAGCTCGTATGATTGCTGAATGGGTGTGTAGTTACCTCCCTCCGCCACGAATTGACATTCCTTTGGAGCTCCCCGAGCGCAGCAGGCTGAGCAGGGCTTCGTGCGGTCGCACTGTATGTTGTATGGTCAGTCCAAGGTAAATTACAGTATGTTATGCGAGGCCTTGCCTTGACTTTTCGTTCGCGACATTTTGTGCAGGACAGCAGTTGACGGGGCTGATGAGTCTGCTGCTTCCTCTTTTGAACTTCGGTAGTGGCTGGCGGCTGCTGAACGACGTTGTGAAAACTCTCGTCAGAAGAGGTCACAGTTCCAGAGTGGTTGAGCGTGGGTGCCGATTTTTTCATTTTAGCAAGAATGCTTGGTCATTAGGCGGCGCTAAAGAGGTGCGTGCAATAGTTGTTGCGAATGTGAGAGTGGGAACGGGCGATATTAGAATGAGATAGTTGTTTGTGTAAGTAGTGGCTCGCTGATGGTTGATTACAATACCACTAGTCCAGGTGCGAGGCCCGGGTATAAATGATTTGGTGTAGAATTTGTAGCTGGGCCTGGCTCTCTTGAAAGAGATCTCGGCCTAGTGATGCTCTATTAGATATCGCTACTAGACCGGGTTACTCGTGATTGGCATGCACAGCATAGAAAGCCTCATTCTCCAGCCAAGGGAGGAGGTTCGATTGAAACGTGGGATGGAGGCGCCGAGCGTCGAGTGCCGGTCAGGCCAGGCGGCTTCTCACTGAGATTTTCATTGCCAAATCGGTCTCTGTGCATTGCAGCAGCAGCTGGCATTTGTCAGAAAACCGTGGTGTTGTAGCACAGGTTTATCGCCAAGGAGGTAGTTGGGAGGGTGGGCAGAAAACGTACGTGACCCGACGACCAGGTCGGAACGATGTATGATACACAGATCTGACACCTTACCAGTACGGCGGGCCGATCCACTGGCATCCCATGCCCTGAAATGCCTGCGGTATTCGATGCCAGCCGCTCGGAAGGCTTCCCCGTCACTAGCTGTTCGCTCTTTATATGCTTTTTCCCCTCGCTTCGAGACTCATCACAGGCGCAATCCCAAGTGAACGGCACGGCCGATAAATTGACAGCGTGACAATGCGTGCTAACTTGGATCGTCCTTCGTTGCTTGTACCATCAGAGGCTTGCTTGTGGTATGCATGAGCGCTCGTGTTGATACGCCACGCAGATCCCCTGTCATCACCTTACCGCTTCATGCTTCATATCCGCACCGCTTCCCGTGCCACTGCTATCCCCCTGCCTGCGAACAGATTGAGAGTGACCCTCGCCCCCGCGCGTCCACAGGGATAGGTCTTCGAGTTTGTCAAGTGTCCGATGGCAGTGCCAGGCCGATTTCGCCCACCATGTCACACCCAGCGCCTCATTTCCATCAGGTGGGAGACGACTCGACCATTTGCATCATGTTGATTCCGGTCTGGCATATGCTAAGGTGAGTTGACGCAACCAGGGCCAAAGTCACACGACGTACAGCGGAAGGATCTTGCAAGGTTGCTCCAAACGGTTTTGGCGGAGCCAGGTAACAACCTGCTGAATCTTACTCTAGTTGCTACTGAGTAGTATATTGCGAGATTGGCGTAGCTTGCCGGCTATGCCAGGTACAGAACTCTCATTAAAATACTCTACAAACCACCACGAATGATGTGGGTCATACTCAGATTGTGTTGTCGTCGCGGTGGAGGAGGCGTATCGGCTCTACATAAATGACTCTTTTGTAGACGTTGACCTCGACAATCCTTGTCTCCCATTCATCACCAGTGTGGAATTCCAACCCAGGCTTTGTCAACAACCCAACCGGTATCGCATAGTCGGTAAAAAATGCTACGCATGTGGCTTTTCCCTCTGTAACAAATCTTATCCAGGTTTTGAATGTCTCTGGAAGTGGTGCTTCTTTGAAATAGAATGCTCTCATGAATGCCATCACGGCCCAAAAGTGCTCCGAGTAGCGTTTGGATATTGTGATCATTCTTTCCTTCGGCGAAAGCGCCATTATGGAGTCCTGCACTTGACGGCGGGAGAATGGAAGAATTGCACGCGTCTGGCTGTCCTCACTAGCTTGATCAAACACCTTTCCAGTACTCGCTTCGTAACGAAGCGCGGCCTCAATCTGCCAGTGTGCAATCATATCCGCGAATCTTCGCAATGGACTTGTTACCTTGACGTAGTTCTGGATTCCGAGGGCTTTGTGCGGGACAGGGGACACATGCGTGATAGATTGTCCCTTAATCTCTGCATATTCATAACCTAGAGAGCGAGTTATGTTCCCATGTTTGGCAAGATAAGGCTCCAGGACCTCCTCGCGAAATTCATCCAAGGTACGGAGACCTGCCTTGGGACTTGCAACTGTCCCTCGAAACATGGCTGGAATATTGCGTTCTGAAAGCCAGGAACCTGCTATTTCACCAGCGGCGAGCATAAATTGCTCAACGATTCGGCTAGCATCAATGTTTTGAAGAATACCGATTGGGGCTGCCCAGGCTTTGAATTCAATCGTTGGATCACCCTGAACACGACGTGACTTATCAATTGAAGGTGGGAGAAAGTCCAGACCAGTTTGCCCCCACTTTTCGTAGACATTCACATTGTAATCTGACATGTGGAACTGAACGCTTCCAGCAGCTTTGCGCCGTTCGTGCAATGCACGGGCTATCGTGTATAGATCTTGAAGTTCTTCGACTTGATCCGGAGAAAGTTGAGGCAGTATCCGACGAGCCTCTCGTGGCACGGCACCACCTACCACAAACCGAGCAGATTCAGGTTTACTCCTCTCACCGAGAATGCTAGATAATTCGGAAGGTGATATTGTAACAATGCGGCGGACGATTCCCGGTTGTATCTTTGTCTCGAGCAGAGCGCCGGTCTGGTCTGTTCTGGCACTGAATGTAAGCACTGGCCGGTTACTTGCCATGCTGAAGTAGTTATGGGTGGCCCAGCCTGGTAGCATTGGAAAAGAACGCTCCGGGGTATAGAAGGTTTCCGCCAAGTGGGCAGCTAGTCCTGATAAGACGTGTGTTTTATCGAAGAAGGCAGTCGGGTTCGCAACATGGACGTGGAACCAGTACTCGGACGCTTTGCCCTCGACTTTTGATATGGAGATTCCGTCGTCGATCTCTTTGGCATCCGGATCGTCTACGCAATATACGTTCGTTTCACCCCAGTCATGCCGCAGGTTTGACATTGCGTCTGAAAAACCTGGGTTCCTCCTTACCAACTCGGCTTTTGTATTGAGAAGTTCGAAACTGCGTGACTGGCGTACAATCGGAAGCATCAACTCTTCTTCATATATGTACTTGTTCTCAAAGGGCAGAATGACGCCAAGCTCTTGCAAAAGTACATAGCCCGTCTTCTGATCATGTTTATATATTTCAAAATTCTCATGCTTATGCTTTGTAAATTCGGGACCATAGCATCTAGTCGCTTGAATAATGGTGCAACATGCAGATTGGAGGTCTGCAGAATTACGAAACTGATTTGTTAGAACCCAAGCCAAGAGAAACTTGATAATAAGTTTGTCGTTCTCATTAAATGGTTCCCGCCAGCTCACCCTCAATGCAGAGGAATCTTTGTTTAGTGGGAAGCGGGACTTGCTGGGGCCGACACCGCTATGCAATGGCTCACGGTCCGCTCTGCTGGATTCGATGAGCCGATAGGCTTTTTCTGCAAATTTGGAGATATGCCTTGCACCTGTACTACGTTCTTGAGCCCGAGGATCTTCTCTATTGGCCTTACCCGCCCGTTCATCTTGGAACTGACGCACCCAGTCATGAACCTTTCCAATCTCTGTGGTGTCATCGATGGGCCTGATAGTAAAAATGTTTGTCAAACGCTGAGTCCGAGAATTGGATCGGAAGTTGAACTCGTTGTGCTGCAGAGCTTTTCGCACAGCCAACAATGTTGCATGAGAAGGCTCCCACACGGTATCATTTGGAGCCAAAAGAGCCTTGGCCACTTGCGCCAGCGTCATCATCCGCATGCGACTTTGGTCTGCCAAAATTGAGTAGGCTGTGTCTAAAATGCGAGCATTGTCACGATAAATCTGGTCTGCCTCTCTCGCCATGCCCCTGAGAATTTTTTGTATGGGCCGACCCAAGGATGCCAGCTCCGGAGGAACGAGGAAGTCTGTACGATCGATCTCTTGGGGCTTCGTCGGTAAATATGGGACAAGGGGCGCTACCAGGCTTGGATCGATGCACCCTTGAATAACAAATGCAGCTTGCTGAGCCCTAACATGCGCCCATCTTCCTGTCATGGTGTAGACTTGACTCGTGTTCTCGATTTGTTGCACGTAGACTGCTAGCACAGGCTCTTGCATATGTGAACTGCAAGTGTCAGAGAAATACCTATTTAAGCATAGAAAACGAGGGTGACCTACGTTATCTCGACAACATCTCCCGGCTTCAGAAAGAGATTCAAAGTAATTAAATCATCGCCACCGTCTTCGTCCTCAATATCGTTTTCATTTTTGTATCGAAAAATAGGGTTTAATTTAGAAAGATTGTTTTGTGTTTCGCCTTCGCTGTGAATCGGATGATTTTCAAAAGCCTTCATGTCCTCTACGGTTGGATGGCCGAATTCTCTATGCCATTGTTCCAATTGTGCACGAATTGGTCTAGATAGGCTTGAAAAGGGAGTCTGGGGCTCATTCGGAGGTTCACTGAGTGTTGTAGAACTGTGTTGGGAGATCTATGAGAGTCAGAATGGACGCCTTGTAGAGAAGAAGTTGCATACAGATTGAGATGAGTGGAATCGCCTCCGCTGCGGAGGAGAAGCAACTGTCCGAAACCTGTTGATTATGGATGTGGTGGTATGAAGTTTACGGGTTTGATTGGCCATTCGAAATTGACACCGTAAACATACGTCCGCCATGGTTTTGACAAAGCGGTGTTGCGGGATGATTGAGCGTAGTCTGCGACGTATTGAAAAGTTTCCTAGTCGCGATCGACGTCGGAAGTCGGCGATTTAAGGTTAGGTTCGATGCGTGATCACATGATGCGGACCGCGCCTACAGCCTGGGGTTTCGTGGCCATCCTAGCTGCAAAGTCTTGACGAACCGTTTCCCACAAAACAATCTTTGATCATCGGTATGTAACCCCTGTTTCTTTTTATTACTCCGTGTTATGATGAACTCCAAATTTATAGCATGTATTATCCAAACAATGCTTTGGCGTTGGACTGTGGAGAATTTTCTTCATTCCTGATCTTAACCTGCCTTGCCAAAATCAAACCTCATTTTAGCTCAAAACACAACAAGCTGATCCCCCTAGTGACCCTAAAATGGCATCAAAAAAGACTCCCGCTGGCCATTTCACCATACTCTACTTCGCAGCAGCGTCGACCTTCACGTCCAAGCCTACCGAGTTTCTTCCAGCCCCACTCAAAGCTCGTCATCTGTTCGCCCAACTTGAAGAGAGATATCCTGGAATAAGTGGAAAGGTTCTGTGCAGCTGCGCTGTCACAGTGAATATGGAATACATTGATATTGACGGTGATGATGCTCCTCATCTAGATTTGGAAATTGGAGAGGGAGATGAGGTCGCTATAATCCCACCTGTGAGCTCGGGATGAACCGGCGCACGACAGCAATGGTTCGGAGCCATTAAAACATGTTAAAACCGCTTCCCTCGGACTCGACTCCTTGAGTAGCCTCATAGAGTGATCAGACGTACTTTGCTACAGATCACTACATTGCCGAATTTGGACGGTAAGTTGAGACAGATATTGAGTGGCAGAGGTGCAAATGTGCCGCATAACGTTTGCCGCTTGGATATAGCCAAACTTTGATGGATCGAAGTTCGCATCGTGCCATAGTAGCTGACTCGCATGGCAAATATAGTCCATTCATGTCAAGAGACAATAGAGTATAATGCCGTTTCCTTTTAGTCACGACCGGATTGTGAGATGAGGAGGCCTAGAGGTCTTCCGCTAAAGTTTCAATAGCAATAGCAATAGCAATAGCAATACTGTTGATGATGGCCCCGTCCTGATCTAATTAATCTTCTTTGACTGCCGTATGGGTGGTAACCCAATGCATTTCTCGAAGTTGACGTTTTGCATGCTTTCACGTTCCAAGGGTTGCATCACGGTCAAGCCCATGGCTTGGCAAACCATCAACGGCCAACTCTTAGTGACAACACGACTTTTACTTCACCTTCACCCACGTATAACCCTCTTCTCGGCGCATGCAACCGCGCAGTCAAAATCAATTCGTTCATTGAGCCTTGTTGCTCTCGCCAAAGGTTTCAAGCCAGGCGCCAGAGCTCGCGCCAGTCGCACTCATTTTCCTTGTCAACCGCCGCCGGCCTCTTACATTCACCGACCGCCGACTTCATCCAAACTCGTTCTCGTTCGAAGAGATGACGGACTCCTCTGCCATTGATCCTCGTCTGCAGTACACCTCGCCGCTACCCCCTCGCACCCTCTCACAATCGTATCCGGCCGGCCCAGCGCTGCAGAATAATGCCGCTGGCCACCAACCGTACTACCTCCCCACCACAGTCCATCCTCAGGCCGTACCTCTATCGCAGGCTGTCCCTCCCAGCAATGTAGACCCTTCCCTAGAGCAGACGTCCCCGGCCGAACACCATGGCTCGCCCGATGATGATGATCATGACCTCGAAGGCGACCATGATGGGTATGTGTTGAAACGCGCTATCGTAGACGTCATCGCTTCAGAACTGACTTTCATAGTGCTCACGAAACCCCCGGCTCTGCTAGGTCTCCAGGCGATTTCAAACGCCCACGCGCATGCGACTCCTGCAGAGGATTAAAGGTCAGTAGTTGTCGGACCTTGTGACACAACCCCGTTTTAACGTCAACCAGGTTCGCTGTGATCAAGAAAGACCAGATCAGCCGTGCAGGCGGTGCGCAAAGGCGAACAGAGCATGGTAAGAGTAGTTGCGCAAATAGTCAATAGGATTATATTGACGTCGCACTTGCAGCATCACAACACCACCCACACGGAAGCGGCAAAAGAAAGCGGACAGTCGGGTTGCCGAGCTTGAGCGTAAAATCGATGCCTTGACAGCTACACTACACGCGCAGAAGGGAGGGGCACCAGAGATCCCGCACCATGGAGGCATGCCACAGTATGAGAGCAACACACCCGCCGTGACGCAACAAGAAGGCGCGTATAGATTTGGGACTCTCAGCCATGACTGGTCCTCCGGAAATAGATACCCAGATCCACCTCCTGGGTATGGGCCGGCGCAGGGTATTCAGCGTGGGCCAGAACCTAAGAGAAGGAAACTAGCCGACGGGAACGGGCATGCAGTAAGTTATGTATGAAATGTACCACGGCATTTGATAGTCTAATGAGGGTCCAGACAATACCAGAGGATATGGATGCCATTCATCGAGACTTGGCCGAGCATCCTGAAATGAAACGTACGAGTAAGAAGGGAATACAGGCTGATCACTCCTATATCAATGGACTCATTGACAATTTGATGAGTCCCGACACTGCCGAGCGCATTTTCCAACGATATATGAATGAGATCTGCCCACATTTTCCCGCCGTGCCGTTGACCCCTGGCATATCGGCACAAGAAGTTCGAGAGAAGAAACCATTGATTTTCTTAGCCATCCTTGCCGGTTCATCACATGGCAGCGCAGAGCAACTTGTACCCCAGGAAGTCCAGAGAGAGCTGACAAAGTTGCTCAAAGATCAGTTTGCTGATATCATTTGGCGGAATGGTGAGAAATCTCTAGAGATTGTTCAAGCATTACAGTTGGGCGTTTTATGGTGAGATATAGATGTCCCGTACATTCATATCAAGAAGGAGCTAATATCATGTAGGTACCGACCGCCTCTACATTATGAACAGCACAATTTCTACATGATGGTCAATTGTGCAGCAGTCATGGCCCTCGACTTGGGCCTTGGGAGGCGAGCTACACCTAACGTAATGAAACTCGGTGTTGGCCCTTTTCGACGGTCCCAGCCCAATGCCAGCAGTGTCGAGGCTCGGAGAACATTTCTTGTTTGCTACTATCTCTGCATGAGTATCACCATGGTACTTCGGCGCCCTATTCTTCTTCGATGGACAAAGTATATGGAGGAGAGCGTGAAGATTCTCGAAACGTCGCCTGAGGCATTACCCTCTGATAAGATACTTTGCCAGCATGTCAAGATGGCTCATATTGGGGAGAACATCTCCATTCAATTCTGCATGGATGATCCTTCGGTAGAAGTGTCAATTTCAGAACCAAAGGTTATTTACGCCTTGAAAATCTTCGAGAATGAATTGCAGCAGCTCAGAGATGAGAATGCGCAGATGCCAGAAGTTGATCGTAAGTCACTTGGAGCGTTTGGTTAGAGCATTGACTGACAGTGTCTAGCCGCTTTACGACTGGCAGAACATGTCACAAATCTTTATGTTCATGAAATTGCTCTCCATCATAATCAGAGCGCGGCAGACTTCCAGCCACCATTTCCACAAGAATCCTTCGCCTCGGGGGTAGGCAAAAAGGACGCCATCGGTCCTGCACACATTGGTGCTCTAGGCGAATGCTTGACAGCAACTCATGGTATTCTCGATACAATATTGAGTGTCCCCTTGGATATTCTTTTGACGTTGCCAGTAATTTTCTGTACGTACTTTGCTCTCCATTTTGATCCTAGCTGACCTCTTCGCAGGCGTCCGCGCTATCTATGCCATTGTATGCCTCATGAAGATGTGGGTTTCGGTTACCAGCTCTGGTGAAGTCGGCAATATTATCAAGAAGGAACATCTGGAGATTGAGTCTTACACGGAGCGGCTCGTCAACATGTTCAACTCTATCGTCGCCCGTGACGCGCAGAGTCCACACGGCAAATTCTATTTTGTCGCCAAACGGCTTCAAGAGAGGTTTGCTCAAATAAAGGAAGGAACCACGAGAGCTGAAGCTGATGCAAAGGATGACAATCGCCTTCAAGCAAATAAACCACCTCAGAACACTGGTACAAGGCAAGGACCTGATAATCAAACTCCTCTCCATCTCTTGTCCGAGGTAGCTATGGGGAGCAGTGGAACACCTTCCAGCCAACCACAGCAACAGCCACCTCTCCAAGCTCAAGGGCTTCAACAAGCAATTCCTCAGGGCTGGTACCCGAATCCCACAATGGGCACGCAGCAACCGGACATTATGGGAATGCCTCAAGGAGCTTTTGATCCAAACTTTGACTTCACTCAGTTTGATCTCAGTATGGGAAGTGACGCCGACTTATCTGCTTTATTTATCCCAGACAGCATGCTATGGAACATTGCTCCTACGATGGGCGGATATGAGGGGGCAATGTGAGGGCGATGATAGAATGCAACTGAAGTTATGATTAGATGGTTTCGGCGCACAGTATTTATCTGCGGTTACTGGGTCTGGTGGGGTTCATAGGTACTATGGTGTGCCTTTGTCATTCGTATTGTAAATTACACTCCACTGATCACTACCTTAATTCTATACGACTCAAAAGAATTGAATTCATGCACTGCTGCTCACACCCATGACTTTTGCAGGGCGGTAAGACGATGCTGATTCTTCATGGTCATCAACGGGAGCAATTGCGAACATACCATTGGCTGCTCGGATTGCGGCTTTTGTTCCATCAGAGAGCCGTGAAATCTCCGAGATATATCTGGCATCCCTAACTAGATTTGCCCTGTCCCTAACTACCCTTGTAGTACTTTAACATCATACCGGTACCGGGGCTCGTTGCCGCAGCATCTCATCGGACTCTGGGGAAGAGAAGAAATGGATCTCACAACTCTGGGCGGTGCCGTTGACCGTAGCCGGGTGGGGTGGGGCGGAAGCATGCGGTTCTTGCGCCATGCCTCTGGCGGGGATCTGTGCATGGCCCCGAGACCATAAACGGGCTGGCTCTGGTGCCCATGTGAGGAAATAACATCTACCGGGCGGCAATGCTGAGTGCCGTGGTAGGCCTGCGCTGGGGATGAATCCTTATCCGCCTGCGTAAACCCTTAAGCGCCACCCACACCCCGCCATCCCACCATTGCCGAATGCTGTCTGACCCGTTACAGGTCGTTCGATTGCTCTCGATTCCTCAATCCAGGCCGTCCCATTGGTGCCCACATGAATTAGCCAGTTGCTATCGTATATTCCGTTCCGAATTCCAGTTCCGACCAAATTTACTTAAACGTCGGCGCTTTCTTCGCAATTCCAACATCATCGCCTCCCCTTCCTGCTCATCCTCCCTCTCAATACATAAGCCAAGTCGTGCCCATTGAAATCCCCCCAAAACATCCCTCACACATCTACCACTTCCCCCAGAAGAATACACCATCATGACTACAAACGGCACAAATGGCACCAATGGTGTCAAACCCAATGCCGGCAAATTCGACCCCAACTTTACACAACATGTCATCAACCTCATGAGCCCCGAAACAGATCCCAGACAACGAGTCATCCTCACCTCATTAATCAAGCACATGCACGACTTCTGCCGCGAGGTCGAGCTCACACAGGACGAGTGGATCATTGGTGTCAACTACATCAACTCGCTAGGCCAGGCGTACCGGAAGAACCGAAACGAGACATGGAGAGTGTGCGACATCCTCGGAATCGAGTCGTGAGTAGCATCGTCCAACCTCTTAACATCACCTCTCTCTAACTTTCCTAGCCTCGTCGATGAGATCAACCACACAATTACCACGGACGATGGCAAGGCACCCACATCCTCCGCAATTCTCGGCCCATTCTGGTCCCCCGATACCCCATTCCGTGACCTCGGTAGTAGCGTCGTTCAAGATATGCCCAAGGATGGACAACTTACCTTCTTCCATGGTGTCATCAGGGATGTTGATACAGGCAAAGGTATCCCCAACGCCGTCTTTGATATGTGGCAAGCTAGCACAAACGGCAAATACGATGCACACGACCCAGAGAATCAGAGCCGCCATAACCTGCGTGGGAAGTTCCGCACCAACGAGGAGGGCAAGTTCTGGTTTTACTGCTTAAAGCCTACTGAGTACGCCATCGACACTTCTGGCCCTTCTGCTGAGCTATTAAGGATCATGGGACGTCACCCATACAGACCAGCACATATCCACATGATGATAACTCATGACGATTACGTTGGCGTGACCGCACAACTCTACCCAAGTGACGATCCTTACCTAGAGACTGACACTGTCTCCGCTGTCAAGGACGACCTGCTTCTTTACTTTAACCCTGTCGAAAACGAGCCCAATGGCGCCGTTCTCGACGTAGAGTACAACGTCAACCTCATCTCCAAAAAATACAAACCCCAATCGACAATGTTGATGCAGAATGCCGACCAGAATAACTTTTGAATGTAATGACGGGGAGAGCTTGCATTATTAAGACTTTTTGATGAATTGCGAGTCCAATAGCATTTGAATTGCTTGGTGGGTTTGGTGGGGTTGAATGGTCTGACGAAACGCAACCAACCCCTATTGTATGAAGTTACGCTATTTTTGGCCTCGCGAATTGTATATACCATTTGGAATGAGCAAATTGGAATGAATGAAGCATAGTTAATAAACATCCACATTGTCATCATTTTTTGAGACATGAATGCGAGGAATGCGCAAACTAGAGCACACTATTTACCTGGAGCCTAAAACTGCGGGGTAGCTACGGGAGTGATTCAAGGTAATGTAATCCCGTCTAAAGTATCCAAGTCTACCTCGGACCATCAAAACTTTTCTGTGCTGTTCATATTAATTCAATCGGAAATACACGAAGGTAATCATCCACATTTCCACATCCTGAGGTCAGGTTTACAGGAGCACACAACACTCGAAGCTTGCAGGGTCCAACAAGCGCCTCCCAGATGCTGCTGCGAAACATACAGCATCCCCAAAGGATCTTTCAAATTTCGCTCTCTTGGATACAGCAATAGCATTCAAGAAATCCCCGAAATCTCATTCTACATTCGTATTCCGAAAGAAAATGGCATGGTACCAAAACTAATTCAATCATAGCAACACCCTCCAACAACTCTCCACAGCAAGAAACTCACTCAACACCTATCACACCCACCCATCACCCCCTCCAAAACCCAAACATGGACCCCCTCCAAGCCTCCACAATCCTCCCCTGCACCAGCATCCCAAGCGCAACGACCTTCTTCCTCCGCCTAGGTTTCACTCCCCCCACCGAAGCTGAAAAAGTTCAATGGGGCGACTATCTAATCCTGCGCCATCCATCCGGCAGCGAGATCCATCTTCGAGAGATCAGCGACGACGAAAAGGGGTGGTTGGATCCGCTTAAAAATCCGTTTGGGATTTATGTCAGGACGAAAGATGTTAGGAGGTTGAGTGTGGAGTTTAAAGAGGAGATTATTGAGAAGGAAGGCATGGAGGTTAAAGAGTGGGGATGTCTTGAGTTTAGTGTTAATGGGCCTGATGGGTGTTTGGTTAGGGTTGGATGTGCTGTGGAGGAATTGGAAGGGGAGGGGGAAGGGGAGTGAATGTGCAAGGAAGCAAGGAAGCGTGTATTTTGCGTTCTCGAATGGGATTGTTTTTACGGCTTATGTATATTTAGTCACTCTTATGGTGCAGGCTATTGTTGAATATATCACGACATGCGAGTGTCTTATTCATCATGAGTATTGCATGCATCTGCAGTTTTCTTGCCCAGGTTCACCGTGTGGACATTCCGATAACCTTATTCAATTGGGGAGATGCTCTCAAAATTAAGAATTCGGCCCGCAGGAGCAAAGCAAGCATTCATGATACCTATGCGAAGACCTATGGATTATGGGATGGAAAAGCTAGCCCAGTTTATGGTGATTGCTGGAGGTATGGAAGGTCTACATTGGTGGCCATTTGTGCTGATGCGGTCTCAATTACCTATGAGTTTCCGTAGCATTTCGTGTTCACGGAGCTACGAACTTAAAGTCGCTGACACCATTACATCAGAGGCTCTTCAGATGCTTGCGATACTCACTTGTCCCCTTTGCGGGTGCGCTAAACGAGCGCAAATCAGAGGAGACCACTCCACTGGTAGTGTCGTCATAGTGCCCGCCTAGATGCAAAAACCAACCACAACCGCAACGACTTTTCCGAGACATGAGCGTTTAGCAAAATGAGCAATGTCATTCTCTTCGCATGCAGAATGGAAATCAGGTTTTCATCTGCAAATTAGAGATTTTGGTATGGCCCTCACAACGGACCTTAGACGGTGTTTACCATGTGAAAATTACTAATGGGTGGAGATAGAGGTGGCTGGAATGAGGCTGCGTTGCAGTGCGCACGAGCCATCGGACCTGCTGCGATGCTTCAAATCCGGGCGGAGCTATCCGTACTCTCTCGACCTTAATCCATGTGGTCGAATCTTGGATGCCTCGAGGGTGGAGTCCAGGGTATATAAAGGGTTGTTGGATGCATGCTTATGTCTTCAAATTCAATCAAGCTTTCCCTTGGTACTTTCTTAATCTCTTTACTTGCTTCACACCACACATCACCTCTTCGGAAGAAATATAATATTCTAACACCTTAATCAACAAACATGACCACTCAACCACTATCAGGCAAAGTCGCCCTCATCACCGGCGCAAGCAAGGGTATCGGCGCAGCAACAGCCCTAGAATTGGCGTCCCAAGGAGCCAAGATTGTCGTCAACTACTCATCAGACTCCAAACCGGCCGAAGATTTGGTCCAAAAGATCGGCGCAGAAAATGCAATCGCCATAAAAGCAAACGTAGGCGACGTCAAAGAAATCGAAAGGCTAGTACAAGAAACAGTACAGAAATGGGGCCGAATCGATATCCTGCATTGTAATGCCGCTGTTATGGCGATGAAGGATGTGGCCAATACCAAAGAGGACGAATTTGAAAATATGATGAACCTCAATGTCAAAGGGCCTTATTTCCTCGTTCAGGTACGTTTTAAACACATTAGATGATACTTGGTCAATTGCTGACATTAAAACGTAGAAAGCACTCCCGCACCTCGCACCAGGCTCGCACGTGATCCTCACATCAACAAGCTTAAACAACGCATCTACCGTCTCACCCGGCTACCTCCTCTACTGCACAACCAAAGGCGCGATCGAACAAATGACGCGCATTCTCGCCAAAGACCTAGGCCAAAAGGGAATCTCTGTCAACGCCATTGCACCAGGTCCAACAGCCACCGAGCTATTCTTCAAGGGCAAGAGTCAACAGACGCTCGATATGATTGCGGGCTTAAACCCGTATAATAGATTGGGTACGCCTGAGGATATTGCGAAGGCTGTTGGGTTTTTGGCCGGAGAGAAGAGTGCCTGGGTTAATGGGCAGATTTTGAGGGTTAATGGAGGTATGACTGTTGGTTGATTGGGGTTGGGAGATAAGGAGTTTGTGGGCGAAAATGTATGATTCTATGAGAGAAAAAGTCTTTTGAATGGGATATTTAGAAGGCTATTGGTATTACGTACGTGCAAGATTGCGTCGGATGAATCGTGCTGGCTTGACGGCGTGCTCGGATATGAAGTAACAAAAAGAGAATACTTTGCTAGGCATGTCGAGGTCGAGACCTCTCATATGAGCTCAATGTAATGGGTTTTACAAGATTCAATTCGATGACTTGCCATCTTTGCCAATGAACAAAAATACAAACCCTGATTTGTTTTGATCGCATCATTTGTTCCAAATACGTTCTCATGGGCGTTACCAATTTCTTACACGCGAAGAATGATGCTTTCCTCGCAATAGCTTTTACCACCAAAGATCATACTCGGACTACGAGCGCGGTTCAAATCATGCCACTAAAGTCTCCATCCTTGCAGATAGATCTTGTAAACATATCTTTGCTCCGATTGAGCAAGGTCCGCTACGACCTTTCATTCGTTGGTCGTAGAAACAAATTACTAATGGATATTTGAGATTGGTTCGATTGGCGTGCGAACTTGTGGATGCTCACTAGCGTATCTCGATTTGACTTGTATCAACTCCTAGATGTCAAAAATTGTATACACACTTGCTGCGACTTTAGAGATTTTCATCGAGAACATTGTATAGATTCTGCGAGGCTTTGATCTCATAAAGGATGTGCCTGCCAAAGTCCACGTCAGCGCCAAGGTTGGGCCGTAGGCAGAGACTCGCCTCGCTTTCGTCCTCACAGCTTCAACAACTGCATTTCATCAACTGCCGGGCGCACCTCATCGCTTTGCAAATCTTCTAGATCAAGCATATCGGAATTCCATCATCCGCAACTCTTACGCGTACCTTATCTTTGCCCAGTCCGGCGAAACGCGGCCAAGCCTCATGTGGTAAGCGTCCTGAAACCCTGCCTGCTGCCATCGGACTCGCAGCCTTTTCATGCGGTACCACAAAAAACCACCGTGTTCAGAAACCCCATGTCGATACAATGCGGTCGGAGAATTCGATCTCATCGCACAAATCTGCGGAAAACAATACTGATGAGGCACGGTTTGGGGGGGTTATTTGGAGTGAATCACGTTTCTATTTCTATCGATCATTAAAGTCCTATCCAAGAACTGGTCCGCGGCAAGCCTGCGGAGAGAAGATATCTGGTATTTGTCCATCTTGAAGAAAAATTTCCTGTAGTCCCCCATTTCCCATGTTTTCTAAAAAGAATTCCCCTCCGATTCTCGAAACTAGACTCATGCAAGCTGGCCACGAACGGCACCGGGGAGCGCCAGACTTGAGTGGGTGTCGGCCATGAAGGCTGATGGGTTCTCCTCGATTTGGCTCACGTGGAAGCCCTCGCCGGTGTCGACCTCCTCCATCAATACACCAGTCGTGAATGGTCCCGTCAAGCATCCGACACTTTGACGAATAGCCGGGTTGTCACCGACTTGTTCGGGGTTGGGGAAGGCAATTCGGGGTGGTCCGGAGGCACCGAGGGCAGCCTCGTGGATGTGTGTTGCAGTGTCGGCAGGTGACTCGAATTCACCATCAAAGTTGTGCAGTGTGATGTTGTAGCAGATCATGTTCATGGCTGAGTTGATGCCAAAGTTGAATGTTCCAGAAGCACCCTCAAGACCGCCGGTAGGTGTTGTCTCGTTGACGACTTGATCGGGTGTTGCATCGACAAAGTGCATCGATGTGAATTGGAATAGCTGGTCGACGTTGTTTGCTCCAAGGCCTGCCTGGCCTAGATCGATGTCCAGCTGAAGTACGATTTTCCCATTCTGAAGGTCCAAAGGAGCGGCAGATGCGCCTAGCACTAGGCCAGTAGCGATAGTAGAAACTGTAGAGAACTTCATTGTGATCAACAGAACGAAGGTGAATTAGAAAAATGAGGGTATCAAGAAACGGAAATTTAATGATCGAATAGAAAAGAACGTGAGAGAGCCTGTTCAACAGTAAAATTATCCCTGCAGAATCGAAAAAACCCTTTCCCCGTGGCCTGCATGGCCTTTATATCGTGCTCGCAGAAGCTGAGCATATGGACGCATTGTCGCAAATGAGGTCTTGGTAGATGGGAAATTGAATATGTGAAGCAGCTTGGGACGTGTGAAGGGGGTTTCACGGATCTTGGCGAGAGCAACATCCGGCTCAGCAGCTCACTATAATCGGGGAAATTATGATTACGCGGAACACGCCCAGCAGCCGCTGCCAATCTTCCGGACCAGATCGACGCCGGTTTTTGTCGAATTGGTTCCATCCGATGAGGTTCGGGAAACGCTCGTCGTCCGCGCCGAGAGTCCTTCTTAGCCACGCCGAGCGACACTGCCGTGTTCAACGCAGGAAAATCGTATGTTTTTTGCGCGAAACATTGTCTTGACTGTCTAGCTCTTTGCTCTTGTGGCTTGAATGTGTCCCAACATGTGACGCGGCTGAGGTACTTGACCTCTTTCAACTAAATGCAAGTCTCCTTTGCGGCGAGACGCTTGTGCGTGTTATGCTCTACGCGAGTGTGGAGGTTTGTTATCAACAACCAATGCGGATTCAGGGACCATTTTTGAGACCTTGATGCCCCCCTCGCATAGGTTCGACGCAGCTTGGTTCGAAAATGATACACTCAAGACTATTCACCAATACTTCATTTGGAATATGCGCGTTGCGCCCGTTTACGGGTAAGTTTTTCATTGGTGCAATACTCCGTAGCATAGTTCAGTTTATCGACCGTTTCAGCTCCCTTTCGGCACTTTTGTGTACTACAATACCACCAACAAAGTTTTAGGTTTCATGACTTTTGCGTCCGTATTTGGCCAAGTCCACGATGCGATGTGTCCAAGAAAGACTTCAAAACTCCCAAGTCCTTTTTTTTAGTCCTGGGGGACTGGGTACTTCCTACTCTTTGAGGGCCGCCTCTTCCATGACCTCCGCGAGTTCGGCCTCAGCTGCGCCTCGCATTGCGAATCGACCATACGAGCATGTACATCCCTTCCTGCAGCATGGACGCACATCCGGATATCCCACACATAGATAACCCCTACTGCACTTCTTTCCAGAGGCACCACAGTTGTCCGCGCTGCATGGCCCAGTGTATTGTGCAAGAGCAGTGGTAGCGAATATCGCCGCGAGGAGAAGTTTGATTTGCATATTGTGATTGGCTGTTGATTGAGGGTTGGAAGAGATGGATGCAAAGACTTGAGATATTATAATATGGCTTGACGTAGAGCTTGACTTTGACAAGATGACAAGGTAAAGAGCCAATACTAGACGGCTCTCACTCACCTTTATACACAGTGCCCAGCAACTACAGCCCTCTATACAACACAAAAAAGGCCGAATCCGTGTCTTCCGCCCCGCTTCCAAGATATCGTATACTACCTCACCGTCTTGTCCCCATTGTAGGACTCGAAAACACAACTAAATACCGCGCCAAGTATGCAAGTTAGCGCCCTTGTGTTGCTGTCCAACTCACGCCGTCCCCCTTTCTGTGTGACAAAGTAAGATCGCCGAGCCGGAACAATCCAATATGATCTACGGTAATTGAGGCTTGGAGCAGTCAAGATGTTAGCGAAAGCAGGCGAGGTACCGAGTTTAGCAGCTGGGCTGATGGCATATCGCGGGGTAAGATCTCGGTCGCATGAAAATCATTCTTGCTTGGCTTATTTGTATGGGCTTGGTCGACTTGGCGGCTCCTGCAGGTTGAGCGTCGGTGAGGTCTAGTTGTTCGATGTATATTAAGTCACGTGCTCGTGATATTCCCGCTTCAGGCAGGTGGGAAGAAGTTTGTGTAAACTTTGGCGTAGTACATAGGCCCAGAGCTCTTTGCTTTGCTGCACAGTCATGTTAAGGTAGAGTACGAAGTGCGATCGTGAAACAGCCTTGTTTATAAGCCAATAGATTGACATGCCTAGCCACAGCTTGGTCTCAAAATAGCTCTTGTATATTCTTCGCACCTATCAGTCATCGTCACAATCAAATCCCTTGAGGCAGGTATCCAATTCAAGAGAAGCCGGGTCACATGTCGTCGTAATATTCATATAGATCTCTCCCTCTTTCCACTCCTGATTGTGCCGGGTTTTGGAAACGCAGTTCGATTTGACTTTGCCAGAGTCCTCGACTGTATAAATGACATCACTATGATACGTTAGCTCATATCTATTTTGGATCAATGCCGAGAAGTGCTTGTCCTAAATGCATGGCGATTACAATGCCTAATGGACAAGCAAAGTAATGCTGTTACTCACCCAATACCACAGCTCCAAGAACTCTCGATTTCAATAACCTTACTCTGGCTGTCGTAACTGAATTTTGTATGTTTGAATCCGGCGCCCTCAGGTTTCGCACAGACGAACTCCTGATTTAAGTTGAATAGTCCCTGTTTGTTCTCCGTCACGCCTTTGCAGTGCGTAGTGTAGTCGAGTTGGTCATTCTTGAGATCGAACTCAATAGTACCATGCCTAGGTCCTTCAGATTCCGGCTCCCAGTGTTCGGGAGAATAGTGGGTAAAGTAGCTGATATAATTGATCGAAGACAGTGTCAGCTTGGGGTAGCGGCCACCGCAGTCAGGTGCCGAAGAGGCAAGAGCAACGAATGCAGAGACTAGTGCGAGTTTTGTCAACATTTTGTCGTTCGTAAGATAGACTGTTGGATGAATGATTGATGTGGTGGAACTTGGAGTAGGCAATCGAGTTCTTAAAAACTAGTGTCATACGTCTAAAAGTAGAATGGATATTATGTCGCATTTTACCTATATTATATTGTGCTGCAGTCGCTACCGGTCGCTTAATTGCTAGGACATGTTGGTACGACGTCAAACCAACTAATTCGGGGAACATGTGGAGAGGAGATTGCGAGGTTATTATATTTAATCAGCGGCTGATAAACTTGTTTTGAAAATCTATGACCGTCAAATTTGTATAGTCATACCGCTCGTGCAAGGCTCATCAAAGGTTGAGGGAGAAGGTAGGATCTTTTACCCATTCACAGCAACTGTCCCGTTTGGCTGAATGACTTCCCTCAATGCCAAATCATACACGTCTCCCGGTCTCAAGAAATAAAAGCTTGACTCCGGTCCAGGTAAGTTCTTCAATTCACTCCCTTCCCTTGACCAAAATTTTCCATCATAGACAATTGCATAAGTCGACCCGATTACCGTCGCATTATTTTTCTGCACCACCAATGCGGTATCCTCATCAACAGCAACTCCTAGAAGCTCGGGATATTCTTTCAGGATATCAAACATGTCAAAATGCCTGTTTCTCACAAGAACATGCTGATCAATTGCCGCATTCTTCAGATACCCAAATCCGACGATATGATCACCAACCATGATCTGATTGTTTTCTGTGTCGCCTCGAGCAAGAAATGATCCTTGGATACTAGCTCCTGCGGAGCTTCCACTGATCACCCCTCCTCTATCCAAAACGGCTTGAAATGCCTTTTCGGTCTTTGTCCCAGCATATGCATCGACAAGACGCCATTGCCGACCTCCACCAAAGAAAATGCCCTTTGCTTCAAGCAGCGGAGCAACAAAATCCTCCGTGTCTGCAACATTGCGGTCGTATGTATGCACAACAGTAACATTTGTAGCACCAAGTCTGCGGAGAGTGACGGCCGAGCTGAAACTTGAATTATACGTCTCTTCGCCGCCTGCTGTAGGAATCACGGCGATAGGAGCATTGGGACCGCCCGCAAGGTCAATGATGCGTTGCCAGATGTCGCTCCGCTGTAGATTTCCACCAACGATCACGAGGGATCCATTCTCAGGGCCAATGGTAGTATTATTGTCTGTCTGGGCGATAGTTGAAATCGCTAGGCTAGCGACGGATAGCAGAAAATGAAATCGCATGGTCGATACAATCACCGAAATCGTGGTGTCCTTCTTTGGCGACTACCGAACAAACAGCGGCAGCGACGTTGTTTATATAGGCTCCCAGCAAATACTTAAGTCATGGATGCAATAGATCGCACCATCTACGTTACTAGTAAAGATCTACATCTTCTTCCGTTTCAGGCAGGTAGATTGGTGTTCTGCCAAAAGTCAATTCCCCGCAGAAGTGGATTTGCCAATCTTAGTGCATGTTTGCGTGACTGCATCCACTCTTAAAGAACACGAAAAACCGATAAATACTTTGCCATTATGATGTTTTGTCAAAGTGATCGAAAGTAATCTGTTGATTGGCCTGCCGTTGATGCAAGTCTCGGTGCTTTAACGTCATTGTACTAAAATGATGAATCTTTCTAGTACTGCAACCCTGCTCATTCTAGAACTTAAGTGTATAATAGTATCGTTGACGATGCTAAGAAAACTCCACTGTTTAGAAGACCCAGAAAAAACTTCATTTGCAGTACGAAATGAGTCTGTCTCAGCTAGACTCGTCTTGCAGTAAACTCTAAATGCTCCTAGGCGTCATCTAATCGCTTCAGCATCCATGTAGACTAAAATATGAGTATGTGCAAAGTTTATCGCCGAGTAATTGTGAAATTAAGCTGCTCCTGACAGAATCGCGAGGTCGTTTGCTACGTGTGGAAAACAGAACGTCTGGATTCAATTTGACTCCATGGATCAGCAGACGGAGCATTTATTCGAACCGCTCCGCACCTCGATCACCATTCCTCTATAATACCGAACAAGGAACACTCCCAAGCTTCCAACTTTAGTGAATCAAATTCATCATACAGGGCGTTATCCTTGGGCCTGTTATGAAGACCTGCGCGATTGTAAGGTTTCGGAATAATCAGGTCAGTCGGGATCTTACAGATCTCTCTGACGACATAGGTCAAGCTAGATCTGTAAGAAAGAATCACACAAACTCCAGAATATGAAGGAAAATTGCCTTCCTAAACCGCTACTGCCGATCTGTTCTAAATACGCATGCTCTCTTTCTCATCTCAGGGTTCTGTCTCGGAGTCCATCTTGTCATACCTCTCCATGAACACTCCCATAGATTCATATCTCGCAAGGCCGCCATTTATCTACATTTCTCAAAGTCCTACAATACACATTTCTGGGCCTCTCTCAATTCACCCCAGAAAAGTGTGCAAAGCCGATTCCAACCCGACTAGATATCGTATCATACAGATCGCATCGACATACCAAAGCATGTCCTCCCAAAACATAAAATTACAGTACTCCAATACAATTCGTAAAATACCATTCATACCCCACAAATTTCACACCCCAGAGCGTTCCCCAGAACCACAATGCCTTATTCCCGAATATATATTGACCCCCAATCCACCCGCGCGGCACCGCGCAAAAATACGAGCCTTAACAATGTCTCGCTAAATTACGTGACCTCTAGGCTTCGGGACCTGAGTTCACGCAATCAAGAATTATGACGGTTATGGCGTTGTCGTTGTAACCGCAATACAGATGGAAAAAGAGAACTTGTTAATTCAAGAGATAGGAATTAGGGTACCGGTGTTCAGATGATGGGGATTATGGGGGGTTAGTGAGGTCATGATGAAGCAGGACTGGCGAGGCGAGGTTACATTAATAAAGCGGGTATTATTCATGGAGCAGGGGTGGTTTAGATAAAGTCTTTAAGTTTTGATGCTTCTTCGATTCCTAAGCACGACGATCTAGGGTTTTTTCCTTCTGCGATGCGAATATACAGAGAATTGTGCAGTATACTTTCCTTGCTAAATAATACTCTTGAGAGCTCATGTGAACGTCGGACCGGAGTTCGAAGAAGCCTCACATAGTACACAGGATATTCAGGAAATATCATCATATTTTCCATGAAGGTTCACCAAGAATCAGCGGAAAGACGGACGGCATTTGAACACGTTGAGGAAAGATCCATCCCACACCGAGTTACTCAGTCAAACCTACAAAATCCGAATATCCACATCTTTCCGCGTTCTCAGCAAACGACCAAGCACAGAGCAAACGAGAAACCTAATTGAGATCATCAATCTACATGCAATACAAGAGTCAGCGACCCGATATACATGCACACTCACTGGCGGAAACTAGCTGTATTCTAAAGCCTTTGTCTCACTTGCGCATTAAAGTATCTACAGTTTTAGGGGGTCCATTGCCCAGCTCTCTCAAAAACATCTCTAATATTCTTTAAAAATCAAAACAGAACTTATGGAAAGACTTGTGTAATTAATAGGTTGCATGATAAATCTGTACAGCGCTCATGACATTGTGCTCTATACTTTAAGCTTCCTATATAGCATTATTACGGCGTTTAGTAAATAGATGATATTTTGAAGATGGTAGAAAATAGGATGTAGAAAGTAGGATGTGAGAATGCGAAGATGCGACGATGCGAGAATGTGAGGATGTAGAAAGTAGCAAGTAGAAAGTAGAAAGTAGGATGTGAGAATGTAAGAATATCAAAAGTAGGGCGCGAGGATGTGAGAATATGAGAATGCGATAATGTAAGAATGTAAGAATGTGAGAATGTGAGAATGTGAGAATATAGAAAGTAGGATGCAATAATGTGAGAATGTGAGGTTGTGAGGTTGTGAGGTGGAGAATGCGGGATTCTACTTTCTACATCCTACTTTCTACCTCTCACATCCTCACATCCTCGCATCCTAAATTTTACCTTCTCACATCCTCCATTCTCTCGCATTAGAGTATCCACAATTTCAAACAATCTCAGCATCACCCTCTCTCAACATCTCCAACCTTCTCTAGATTAATATAGTAAGATATACCAACCTTCTTCACCAGAGATATCATCCCCATCTTCGATCCTCGATCTTTGAATCCTAGTCCAAGTCCTAGTTTCGAAAATGCATCGATGGCACACGCACGCACACGATATCATACTATTTCAATCCTGCCTCTTTCACGGGAGAAAATGTGACATGTTGAGCAGGATCAAGAATTCAGTTTTTCGTGGCAGACCCGTCAATTCCTAAGTCATCATCGTAAAGCATTCGGATCTGATCTTATGCCCAAACATTTCACCAGAGTGTCTCTCCCAAGATACAATCTCTATAAAATCTCTCTAAACCCCCTCACCTCTCTTTTGCATCCCCTGATCCCCCGAATACCACCTACTCCTGATACGTAATAGTCTTGGTCCTCAAAAACTCCTCAATCCCCCAACTAGCATTAAACCTTCCCCACCCACTACTCTTAACGCCCCCATGAGGAAGATTCGTTTCATCATGGACGGTCATGGCGTTGATATGGACAGCACTATCACAGTCAGTTTAATTGGAGAAATCGAGATTGAGAGATAATGAGGGTGGGATGGGTTTGGGGATATTAATTGATTGGGTGGGAGAGGAGAGAAACATACCCGCTTTCGATTCGTTTGGCGACTCTGAGGCCTCTGGCTAGGTTTTCTGTGAACACTGCAGCCGAGAGTCCATAATCTGTATCATTAGCGATTCCAATCGCTTCCTCATCGCTAGAAACTTCAATTACGGATACGGATGGACCGAAAGATTCAGTATAAAAAAGCTCCATGTCTTTTTTCACTCCGTCGACAATGATAGGCCTCATTCGCGTGTTGCTGATCTGTTTGGTTTCCGGATGTGGTTCTTCTTTTTGATGATCACCATGGATGACTTTGGCACCTGCTTTGACGGCGTCCTCAATTAGACGTCTGTTCTTGTCGACGCCTGCTGAGGCAACTAGGACTGGAGCTGGTTTTGAACTGCCGAAGATTCCCTCTGTGGCTCCCTTGAAGGCCTCTATGAATTGGGGTTTGATGGATTTGTGCACAAGGATTCGCTCTGTTGCCATGCAGATTTGTCCGGAATGCAGGAAGGCGCCTAGAGCGCATTGGACTGCTGCTTTTTGGAGATCTGCGTCTTCGAGGACGATGGCGCTTGCTTTGCCGCCTAGTTCCATTAAGACGGGTTTTAGGTGCTTGCCGGCTGTCTGGGCAATGATACGGCCTACGTTTGTTGAGCCTGTGAAGTTGATTTTCTTGATCGCTGGGTGTGCGATGAGGGCGTTTGTGATTTCTGCGGCGTCCTGAGGACGGTGATACAAGACGTTCAATGCACCTGCGGGAAGACCTGCTTCCTTCAATACGGTCCCAATGGCCCAATAACAGCGTGGCGAGAGCTCAGGACCCTTCAAGATACAAGTGTTTCCAGCTGCAAGTGCGTATATGATGGCGCGGACACCAAGGATATACGGAGCATTCCTACACAAGAATTAGCCCTCTTTTTATCCCACAAAAATTTCCACCTCCTTTCAGTATTTGCTTGAATATTGGTTATAATGTCCGTATAACCGCCCCAAACCCCAACCCACAAAACCAAGAACAAAACTCACCAAGGCGCAATCCCAAGCACAACACCAAACGGCTCCTTAATCACCAAAGCCTCCGTCCCCTCCTGCGCACAAACCGGCACAGATCCCATAACCCCACTCACCCTCCCGGCGACATCCTTCAAAATCTCAATAGCCAGGGGGACATTAAAACCCCCCGCAAACGCATCCTCAGCGCCCGTCTCTTGAATCATATAATCCCCATACTCTGTGGCGCGGGCTTGGAAGATGTCTGCTGCTTTGAGGAAGATGTCACGGCGGACTGAGGGTTTGGTTTTGGACCAGGTGGGGAATGCGGATTGGGCGGATTTGATGGCTGAGGAGACGTCTGTGAGGGAGGCGGAGGAGGAGTGCCAGATTGTGGTGTGCGTGAGGGGTGAGGTTACGGGGAAGGTTGTGGGGGTTGTGATTTCTTCGCCGTTGATGAGGAGGGGGACTGTGTAGGAAGCCATCATGGGATGTACTCAATAGAAGAAGAACAAGTAAGGAAAGGGTGGACAGAGAATCTACGAGTTTCTTCGAGGTCCAGCCTTGGTTTATAAAGGTTCTTTAGTTCTTCCTAGTCCATTATATGCACAAATGAGGCGGGGCTCAAATCGAATCAAAGCGGGGTGGTTTCAGAGATGCCTCGTACGTCGCACAGGGCGAAAATGGAGCCTGGTTGTCCCTCCCATATTCGTCAAATATGCCACTACTACAAGTTGCAAAAAGGAGTGTCGGCAGTTGATTCGGGAGCGCTAAAATCAGAAAGGAATGTTTGTTTAAGAAGCTTTAGAAGGCGTTGAGTAGGCTAGGCCGGCGATCTGCGGAAGAGAGCTTGAGCTTTGGCCATCTTTACTTGCGAACTGCGTTTTTGGTGGTAGCGAATTGCTATGAACAGAGATCACTTTCGAGTCCGATAGAGCGCAAAATCGAAATAGTAGGTTGCCAAAACCTAATAATACGTCAACAGGATGGGTAGGATAGTCCTACCGTAGTCAAGTTCTAAACCCATCAAGCACTGTGATGGTACCTTTGTAACGCAATGCTGGGTGCCGACCACTGGGTAGCTGTCCGTACGTCCGCCCGTGTTATCGGCCCGCGAGTTACCATGGGACACTCCACCATACATTGATCTACAAACCTACATACACTCTGGACTACAAGCGTAGAACGGGAGTTACTGCACGTGCTTGGTTTTTGTTGTTTTCGGGTCGCAAAATCGGCAATGAATTATTTTAGGGCAAGTCACATCAATCGAGCGTATTGCAATCACATCTTGATCTTTGATTTGTCAATTTCAGAGAAATAATTTCTTACATTTTGGAATATTTGGTTGACAGAGTCCAAAAAGAAACATATCCACAGTCCAACACACAACCGCACGCTTTACTTTGCGCCTGCAATGCCAGATTCCTTCCGCCCAGCCATTACTGACTAAACGACCCATTATACACTTCTTTCTCAACCTCCCCAGTACTCCCCGATTCACCCCAATTGCTATGCACACGAAGAAAGGAAGGTGGGATATTTTCGAACCGTACAGAAACACCGAAAAGGAAAGGATTCGACATGAAATATTGGCGACTAGATGTGCTCATGATAGACCAAAGAAATCTTGGGCCGCTGGTCAGATTATAGAACCATAAGACCCAAAACAGCGACAACGATGGCTACGGTAGCTCCACCGACCTTGCCTAGACCTGGTTGAATGGATGAGCCGGAGCCCTCGTTGCCACCTTGGTTGAAACCACCGTCACCAGTCTGTTGTGCACCAGAGGGAGATGCGCCTGTTCCGGTTGCGTCACCACCACCAGCAGCTGAGGATTGTTGTGCTTCCTCACCACGGTTACCGCCTCCTGGGTTTCCACCGGGGACAGTCTGAGCGGTCCTTGTAGGCTTAGCACCGGATGCTGTAGAGGCACCCTCCTCTGGGTCATCGCCAGACGCGTAGAGAGATCCAAGAATGACTTGCTTGTTGGTAATTTCAACGGTGTTGTTGGTACCAGCTTGGTCGGTGTAGATGTAGCTCTTGTCACCGCTCTTCTTGACACCATCTGGGGGATCGTAGCACTCAACGGTGATTTCCTTGACCATGGCGTAGTAATATCCGTTTTGCATGAATTCCGAGTTCCAGTCAATCTCACCACCGGCCCAGTTGACGGTTCCCTTCTCGTTAGTGGGAAGACCAGCGGGCCAGAGCGAGAGCATGACGCGAGAAGGTGTTTGGGGGTAGTCGAAACGCTTGGAAGTGTTGTTCCAGGTGTCCTTGCGGTTAACAGTACGGGCATCCTTGCCATCAATGGACCAAGTTAGCTGATCGGGCTTCCAGTCGATGCAGTATTCGTGGACCTTTTCAACGGTGTTGCCAACAGTCAAATTCTTGCCGTTGGTATCTAGAGAATTAAGTCAGTTCGGTCATTCCAACCAATTCTTCTGGATTAACTTACAAACTGTCACACCCTGTGAGTAGTAGTTGGATTGCGCATTCTCAATGTCGACACCAACCCATTCAAAATCGATTTCGTCCTTAACATCAGACATGAGAATGAAGGCAGTAACGACACCCTTGCCCTGAGAAGTGGTCATCTTAGAGCAGACCTTTCCATACCAGACGTAGTGAGTCGAAGCCAAAAGTGTTCCAGAAGTGCCCTCAGCCAGTGTCAAGAGAAGAGAGTCTTCATAGACGACTGGCTTGCCCTGGGACTGCCAGTTGATCTTGGAGGCATCGCCGAGGTATTTGTCAATCGACTGGACGTCATCGAGCGAGTTGAGCTTGAAATCGCCAGACTTGCAGGTAGGATTTGGTACGCAGGAGCCTAGGTTGGTAGAGAAGAGGGGATCGCATCCACCGAGACAGAATGCACCGACACCGCAATCACCGTAGGCTGCGCGAGATTGTCAGTTGTGAACTTGGAGAAGAAGAGTGAATGGAATGTGTGAATGGAGTGTACTCACCAGAGCAGCAGGGCGAATCTTTGGGGCATTTTGTTCCAGGACCGCACTTCTGGGCGGTTGCGCAAGCCGTGAAGACTGCGGCTGCGAGAGCAGCGCTGAGGACGCGTCGGACCATGGCCGTAGCCGTTGTCGAGGCCGAGTCGGGAAGAAACGATGTCGTGTAAGGGCGCTAGGAGCGGAGTGCAGCTGTCAAAATAGTGGTCGCTCGTGCAGTGTCGTCGATATATGAGGTAATCACTATCCAATTCCAGTCGCCTAAGCAAGATTTGTCGCTGAAACAGCAGAGACGAGGGGGTTCAGGGAAAGGTGGTCGAGACGGAGAGCGAATGAGGGGGACGGTTGTGGGTTCCCCTGAATTATGAGCGAGGGGCGAAGCGAGCGTGGAGGAGTATTAACAATATCCGTATATAGTGGGCGAGTGTAGTAGCGAAAGAGGGGGGGACTATTAAGTAGAATTGTTATAAAAAAAAAGGGCGCACGGGGGGGGAGAAGAAGATGTACAGCAGCGAGCGACGGCGGAGGAAATAGGTGGAGAGAGTTGAAGGCCGAGGGGGAGGGAAAAAAGAAGGGGAGAGGATCAGGTCAGTGTGAGGGTGAGAGAGGGACTAAGACTAGAATGATGAGTATGGGGGTGGGCCATGGTTCTGATGGGTCAGTCGCCCTGGTTAAAAATTGCTGCAGGGTGTGGAGAGTGCAGGATGAAGAAGGCGCCAGACACTACCGCCCATTTCGGCAGGAGTCTTCCTGTATCGGGACGCGTCATGCCAGTCACGAGCCGCCAACCAGCCCCAGTGCGCTAGGCCCGCCAAACCAAAGACCCCCGAACCGCAGGTCAGGGCCCAGCAAGGCCCAGAAAATGCCGGGTAAGCGTTGAAATCCCTCTCATCGACGCCCATCGCCATCAACTGTGACGCACGCCGCCTGCTTCCAATTACGAGGCTGCCCGTTTCCTCCTGTGCCGCCTTGTTGGCTTGAGCGATGGATGCTGCAAATGACCCTGATGGACACTACGAATTCCCCCGAATTATACTCTGCAAAGGCGACTCCTGACATGCTTATTATTCCTCCCATATCTACTCAATTAATCCTCCCTTTTTCTTTCCCCGTGCTCGTCGTCTGTTCCTCCGTCCAAAAATAATCGGACGGACCCCATCCAGAAATGCGCCGGAGCCGCGTACAGATGGAGAGACTACGTACGAGCCATCGTCTAGATTCCCTTTGCATGACCACCCCGTCCCTTTTGGCCCAAGAGTCCAATTGAATCGGGCCAAGTGCCAACTCCCACTCCTCCACCCTCGCTCCACATCACCACTCACCTGCACCTAGCCGCCACTCCGCTACTGGCCCCATCGCCAACAAAGTACGTTAAGCATGATGAGGGTTATAACACCATTGTTATATCCTCCGACTTCTTCCACGTATCTATCGAGTACAATGTACCATGCAGCTCGAGACTTCGTTCCAAGGAGCCTTGTGTGCTCAGTATCGGCTACCGAAGCACAGCTTTGTAAAGTAGTCTAATTATGTATCATGACTTCGCTTAATCGATGTTGCTCCATCTCCGCCGCGTCTGGGCGTTCGCATTGGCGCTTGGACGGCCTCGCGGACCAACGACACTGCATTGACCACATAGGTAGCCAATGATCAAATGCAAAGACAAGTGCATCTCATGATCGTAAGAAAAAAAATTGCTCGAACACCAGCCAAATCTACTCGAATAGTTTTATTAATGACAATCTCATACTACTAGAAAGGTGGGATTTCATTGTGGTGTATTATTTGACCAGACCCGTAACATGTAGATTTCGACTGATCATTGGTGACTCCCCTTTCCACGAGAAAGCTGGAACGCTTTGGTGTTAAAAGCTCGTTGCAAGATTGCTTTCAGTGTCAAAAGGCGAGCACATTGCCCAAGCAATGTTTTATGAAATGCATATATCAGGCCTAAAGGTGACGGGGGATATAGAGCGAAATAAGTATAATATGATATTACTACCGGACCACCCGATGCCTCCCAGTAGGCCCTGGCTTATCCATATGTTGGAAGGCATTACAATGGAGGTTAAAATAGGAATTGTAGCCAGTCAAGGCTCTTGTCATGTACATGTGCCTAGTTCCTACGTCGAGACTAGGAATAACGCCTATTCAGGTCTGCTTGCGTCCAGCGCCACCGCCGAGCTCGCCAACCTCCTCGATATGTGATGCTCTCTCGACGTCATTCCTCCCCTTCTCCTCGTTGATCTGCTGCTGCTCTTCGCGAGCCCTTGCAGCATCAGACACCATCGCAAGTGACGCATCTTCCAAAGCACGTAGTGGCATGGCATGACCATACTTTCTTTTCCGGCGTTGTGCTTCCCAAAGGTACCAATATGGCAAGCTAGTGTACAATATGATTGTTATCGATAGCGTGCCGAGGGATGCTGCGAAGCCTGGGACATACCATGGGGCGTCAGCGTGAGGAAAGATCTATTACTTATTAGTAATGCGGTTATTGAATAAATTGTTGACAGAGCTCACTTGTGGTCCGATAATGCTGGCAACTGATAGTCCAGCAACGCCGATAGCCCCGCCGACAGCCTGCTCTGTAGCACCGTACAGAGTAGAGGAGCGATAAGCTAAAGCTGCTGGCTGACAGATCGAGACGCATTTACCCAAGTAAGCCAAACCATACAGTGCAATTGGCTTGATATTTCCATAGCTTTGATTGATGCCTATATGTGTCCATACTGCAAAGCATCTACGATACATTAGTCACTGTGAGTTTATGCCTTATTGTCAAGACATACGGAAGGGCTATCGCGACCGGGATCAAGTAATGCCACATTCGGTCTCGGGTAGAATCCGAATGCCAGGACCATAACCAGTATTCTGCAAGTGCAACAAAGTACATTGCAGACGTGTAAATATTGGACTTCGTAGAATCAAATTGAAGGAACTAGAACTCTGTTAGTATGTGTTGTCGATATGCATAAATCCAAATGCAGATAGCATACATTATTGAAAATCACTGGTAAGAATGTGGCCAGTGACGTTGCAACAATCAATACGCAAATGTAGGCTACAAAGAAGATCTGAGTCGATGGCCTCGTCACAACTTGCCAGAAGACAGGCCAAGACCAAGTGACATCTGTGTGTCGAGTAGCTCCGCGACCGAACCGGTTGATTGCGATGTGACGTTCTAGACTCCTTTGTTAGATCACCCTTCATATATCTACCTATGCTGTTACTTACCGCGTTCAGACAACGCCTTTGAGGTCTCCGGGAAGGTTAGAAGAAGAAAGTAGACCGGCACAGCCATCACAATTGGCATCAGACCTTCAATGATGAAGACCCATCTCCACGATTCCAGTCCAGCTTTACCATTCAACTGTACGCAAGTTAGTCACTGGAGTTTCTTCCGCGATACAGGTCGGCTACCTTGTTTATTCCAACAGCAAGGAACCCTCCAACCCCAGAAGCAAGCGAGTTTGCAGCGTGGAATAGCCCGAGTCGGACGCCTCGCTCAGACGGCTTATACCAAAAGGTAAAATACATGACACAGGTTGGCACAACGCCAGCTTCTGGAATGCTAACACCGCCTAAGTGGGGACTCTGGAAAAGTTCGGGATAGGACATGCTCACCCAAGGAAGAACCGGCCAATCAATAGGCCCGCTGCATTTTTACTAGCAGAAATCGCACAGACTATTGCCCCGAAAAGTACCATGATAAGTGGAAAGTATAGTTTCCCAGATATCTTCTTCATCAAGATGTTTGAAGGTAGGAGTAGGACAGTGACTGTAAAATAGGTGATCGAAACAGCCTGAGGGTGTAAACATAAAGGCTCCTGTCGGATCCTAATAGTAAGCGGCTCTTACCCAGTTAAATTCTGAACCATGGAGGTCTAGATCCATAATGATATTGTCGGGTTTCTTGCTCCTCATGGTTGCGACATCTACCCAATAATTAGCAAATTGCTGTTTCACATGGACGGGAATGTGTCTAACAGCCCATGTTTGCTCTGTCGAGATATGCTAGGCTAAATTATGGTCAATTGCGTCATATTTGCACCCTCAATCTCACTTACAAGTAGACAATACAGCAAGGCAAAAGCACTCGAAGGTCAATTTTGCGTACCAAGCGTCTCTCTTCCTCATCAGTCCAGTCTTTGACGGCATTTATCTCTTCAATACTGTCTCTAGTCGAATCTACTCATGGTTTTAGTCTGGAAAAGAGCACAGAGACCGTCTACCATACCATCATCATTCTTGGTGAAGATAGCATTCTTGATAGACCATCCTCCGATGTATACACCCTCCGCTTCAACTTCTGCACGTCGTTGCGCGAAATCAAAGAAAACCATGCTGTTTGTTTTTGGGCACTGATGCCCAAGCGGTGCAAATTATTTCACATACGATTTAATGATCTCAGACTTTATACTAAATACAATATTTACCCCGACTTCATCCCCGCATATTGGATCTTCCCCAGTCTACTACTACCGCCTTCTGCGAACCCCCGGGGAGCAAGGTCAAGTGCATTTCCCCAAAGAGAAAAGTTTCAAAGGGAGAATTGATTCTCTTGCCGAACTGCCGAAAGCTTCTGGGAATATCTCTAGTCGCTGCATGAGTTGCGACGTATGAGGAAATTCTCCGCGGTGTTTCGGCGGTAATAACGATCTGTACCTACTCCCGAGAGCCGCTACTGGATTACCTACCGACGCAGATCTTAGTATGACGACGCGACGAAGGACCCCATAATGTCATTTAGAAGAGAATAGTCGTGCGTACTATCTTCAATCGGTTTGATATGTGTTTAATATTATTGACGCTGCTAGATCCAACCATCAGCAAACGAAATGGACATAAACGATCGAGACAACTTTGTGCCCAGACATCAAGGACCCAATATCTTTCCAAACTCACTTTTCTGGAGCCGATTATGTCGACTAGCGTACAAAAAGTACTTAATCGCCGTAGATGATGTGAGGTATGGCTACACGGCTACATATCATCAACTTGTATCGGACGTACTCAATGTTCGCAACACCATTCGCCAGCAATTAAATCCATCTATCCAGGCCCAACTCGATCAAGACGAGGAGGTTTTCATCAGCGTAATCGGGCCCGGCGGTTATGAGTTCACCGTCTCTTTCCTAGCCGTAATGGCATTGGGTGCAGTGGTAGTGCCAATTGCGCCGACCCTTCCTATCAAAGAGGCGCTATACTTCATCACCAAATCCCAGTCAGCGGCAGTGGTCTCATCAAAGCCATGTTTCAAGCTGGGCGAGGAGATTCAGAACAACATGCGCCAGTCACAAAATCCAAACTTCTTTTGCTTCAATGTCGCCCAGCATCTCATGAGCAAGCCACTACCGCTCGAAACTATACTGGTCAGCTCCGAACGCTACGTCGACATGAACAAATCTGGTATGGTCATCTTCACTTCTGGAACCACAGGACCTCCAAAGGCCGCCATCAAACGAAGAGGTTATTTCGTGGATGTAGCTACCCTGTTTTGCGATCAATGTGGTGTTCGCGAGCAGGACCTGGTATTACATCTACTCCCAGTACACCACTCAACGGGCATAACAGTGACTCTGTTACCGTTCCTCTGGGCCGGTGGCACCATTGAGTTTCGCTCTGGTACTTTCGATGCAAAATGGACATGGGAACGTATCAAGCGTGGCAACCTACAATATTTCTCCGGAGTGCCCACCATATATATGCGCTTGATGGCATACTACGAGCAAAACCTACAATGCCTCCCAGAAAATGAGCGGCTACAATACACAGAAGGTGCGGAAGCCATAAAAGGTATGCTTTGCGGTACATCTGCCCTTCCACGCCCTCTGCAACTGAAATGGAGCGCCATGCGCGCAGGAAAACCGATTCTATCAAGATACGGCTTGACGGAGGCTGGAAACGCGTTCAACATAACCCCTTGGCACGAAAAAGTACCTGATGGTAGTGTCGGGACCAAAATTGCAGGTATTGACGCAAAACTAAGTGCGTATCCCGAGGGAGAAATTCTCATTCGAAGCCCGGTTATGTTCAGCAAATACTTAAATGATCCTAAAGCTACGAAGGAGAGCTTAACAGATGAAGGGTATTTCAAGACGGGGGATATTGCTAGAAAAGAAGGGGATTTCTATTTCGTCCTTGGAAGGGCAAATATAGATATCATCAAAAGCGGCGGCTACAAGCTCTCCGCTCTCGACATTGAAAGAGAGATCCTGGGTCTAGACTATGTGGAGGAGGTCATGGTTGTTGGAGTCGAAGATGAAGAGTATGGACAAAGGGTTGCTGCAGCTGTTGTCTTGAAGCCTGGGTATACATCGTTGGCGTTGCAGAAATTGCGAGAGGATCTAAGGGGTAGTTTGGCAGGGTATAAGATGCCGACCATGTTGAAGATTGTTAAGGAATTGAAGCGCAACATGACTGGTAAGGTTATCAAGAAAGTTCTTGTGAAGGAGTTATTTCCCACTCAGAATGCTCCAGGGGTGCAATTGTGGGATGGGAAGCGAACATCAAAGCTCTAATAGTAATGTGCAAGGAGGTATTGATATCACAATGGTTATTAGTTTGAGATTTGGCGCCATTGATCGTAACTAATTATAGTAGAGCCTCATAAGCATAGATAGTATGAATTGAAACTGGCATCCGTCCATATCTTGCTTTTCAAATCATGTCAATTATCGCAGAAAATACTCAAACTGTAAATCTATCTACCTTAGCACGGAAAATTGTCACAGCGACTAAATACATCCCCACCAAGACCTAGATATGACAAATCGAGCTTATTCCCCCTTCATTTATTAATAATGAAGGATCACATACTTTTGGTAGAATCTACGTCTAAAATATCAAAAAGGACTACTATCTTTTCAAATTCAGTATCTTAATAGAGACGGTACCGTTTTGCGCTCTAGGTGTATTTACGGAGAGTTTGAGTAGTACTAGTGATATTCTCAATTTGACGTGCATTGTTAGTTAAACTTTGCGTTATAGTTACAGCACAGAACCACTTCTAAATCAATCTTAGAATTAGCCGTTTAATGCAAAAGTTAGAGACGCGACGTGATAAAAGCTCCAAGAAGGAGTTTCAAGATATAGAGTATTCTTATTAGATCGTTCATCACGCTTTGCCATACATCTCGGTTGTTGAATTATGCAAAGAGTATACACAAAGTGTACACCACGCGATTAGCTAGATCCGCAAGTAAGTTATGATTGGCCTCACTTTAGCCGCTACTTTAACCCAATTTGTCGCCATACCGTTTGATTTTCTCGATCTACACTATCCGAGGTGAAATCTGTTCGGCGTTATCCTATCGGCGTTATGATTTTAGTGCATACTACTTACCGGTGACGTGACTGTTCCCAAGGCAATCGCACATATGGCGATAACACAAATTTGAATCTTTTTTGCCGAGAATCTGTTCTCCACCTCTTTTCGCAGCCCACGAACGCAATCTTAATCAATCACTGTTTGGTCGCGTCAGCGCCACTGCCCGGATCGTCAAGATGGAACTGCAACGGCAGATATCGCTTCATGACCAAATGAATATTCTCCCGAAGAAGAAGTTACTCGTGGTGTTCTCGTGCTTGGCAGTGTCACTGATTATCAGCTTCATAGATCAGAATGGCATCAGCGTTGCCCTGCCAAGTATAAGCCGAGAACTTCATGCTGAGCAAACAATTTCTTGGGCTGGCACAGCTTCATTGATAGCTAACACCGCTTTCACTGTGTTGTACGGCCGCTTGTCAGATATCTTTGGGAGGAGGATCATTTACATGATGGCTTTGGGCCTGCTTTGTGCTGCTGCGTTGCTGTGTGGACTGGCACAAAATTCCGTCATGTTCTATGTTTTTCGTGGCGTGGCAGGCATAGGAGGGGGCGGTGTCACTTCACTCTCAATGATCGTCGTCTCTGATGTTGTGACCCTAGAAGAGCGAGGGAAGTACCAAGGCATTCTGGGGGCAGCAGTCGGTATGGGCAATGTGATTGGGCCTCTTGTTGCGGCCGTCTTCGTACAACATTCGACCTGGCGCAGCATCTTTTACCTGATCTGTCCTTGCACCTTTGTGTGCATGATAATCACTTGGGTTTTGTTGCCCGGTGCTATGCCACAAACGGGGATAAGGAAAAATCTATACAAGATCGATTATCTTGGTGTTCTCACGTCATCTATCGCAATCATTTTCCTTCTGCTGCCAATTTCAGGAGGTGGACTATACTTTAAGTGGGGCTCACCTTTGGTTATCAGCTTCTTAGCAATTGGGGGCTCAGCTTTTATTGTATTCCTGTTAGTGGAATGGAAGGTTGCTGCTCTGCCAATGCTACCACGTACCGCTACCCTTTGTCGAGACCATCATCACAACGCTGACTTTTATAAAGTTTATCTGTTCAAAGATCCTGTTATAAGGACTTTGTTTTTCCAAAATTTCTTTCTTGGAGCCACTTATCAGGCATATATTTACTATCTTCCGTTGTATTTTCAGAATGCACGGGGCTGGAGCGCTATTCAATCGGCTGTCATGACTCTGCCGTTGGTTTTAAGCCAGTCCATTTCATCCATTCTTTCCGGGCAGTACATGTCGAGGACAGGACGACATGTTGAGGTCATTGGGGCTGGCTACTTTGTTTGGACGCTGTAAGTTCTTTGTAATCTGGAGTTCGCAAGTGGCAAGGCTTACCAAATTCAGGGGCGCGGGCTTGACATTGCTGCTTAACTCTACTTCTAGTAAAGCTGCAATTGCGGGCTTTCTTATTCCAATAGGCATGGGCGTCGGATTTACTCTACAGCCGACCCTTGTTGCACTTCAAAAACGTTGCAAGCTTGAGGACAGAGCTGTTGCAATTTCTGACCGTAACTTTTTTCGTTGTGGTGGCGGCGCATGTGGCCTAGCTGCTTCCGCTGCAGTTCTACAAGCGACATTAAAGAGGAAATTGCCAAATGATTACAAGTATCTAGCCCAACTACCGTACGCTGCCCCATCTAGAATCGGAGGGGGAAGTGCTAGGAGGGGCATACGGGATGCATACGCGCAAGCATCTCATGCGGTCTTCATTCTTCAGCTTCCACTGGTGATACTTTGTCTACTAGGTTGCCTCGTGCTGTTTTACTACAGCTCTCAAAATTTTGAAGCGAAAGAACCGGAATGTGAACGCGATGGCAGTGGAGATCCACAAGCTACAGAGAAGTAATGATTCACTGTGAGCCGATAGATCAAGTACTAAAGAGCATGCCTGCGAATGTGGACTCAGAGTGACTCACAATAATAAATATCAACAAGAGAAAAGTGCTACGTATGAGATCCACAATTATCGAGTAGTAGTATATCAGAGCTGCGAGACCAAAATAGTCGCACTTGATTAGAGAAGAAAAGCATTCACAGAGAATTGCAATCTCCATTCTAAATTCTCCTTCGAGACAAAGAAATTTCTATGGCCATGAGCTGTGTCCCGACAATTGATGAGAAACGAGGATTATTTACTAGCACAATTTTTCGCGATTTTGTCGTACGATGATGATGTTGCGGCGTTTTGTGCATTTGCATTTCAAGCAGTCAACCAACAGTATACAACTAGAACGGGTCTACTCTGAAAAGAAAATGACTCGAAATCCAAACCATAAATCTACCCCCTATTGACGGTAGTCCACCCCTACTTCGGAGATGGAAGTCTCTTAGAAGGCCGAACATTAGGAAACATCATATCCGACAACATCAAAAACCAACGAAGCTCATGAGGTACCCCGGGAGTATCACAACATGTAGTTTAGTGGCTTCTGGAAGCTTATGCCACCCAGGCTATTCGTTAATCATTGCAACATTTGATTCTTTGACTTCTAGGTCTCTCGGAGATTCATGTCTTCGGCGTTATTGCCGAGATAGGCAAATCGCCACGGCGAATACTACAAGCTAATTGCTATCGCCGGCCCCGTCCGCCACGCGGTTGATGGGAAGTGGCTTTATGTTAGTTCTCCGTTCTGGCCATCTTTGGCTGCTAGTCGAATAGTCAATGTATATTTGCGATTGTGTTGTGGTTTCGACTTTTCCTTGACTATCCATCAAGTACAAAATTCTTTGCAAGATACAACAATGCGCAACATTCGCAATGAGGTGTCAGAATCAAATCTAGCTGCTTTCTTCTGGGGAGGTGAAGAACGGCTCAAGCAACGAAAGCATGTCCTGAGAGCACTTGCCACCAACCCGATCTTTTCCAATACTCCACCTACCGGATCCCTCTCTCGCAAGGATGCATATACTCGCGCCATATCGCAGTGCCAGGAAGTCATTCGCATCTCATTTAGAGAAGGCTGGAATGAAGGGCAATTCCGAGATGCTGTGCGCCTCATCGACGGACTCACGCCTGTGCAGCAACAGTACCGCATCTTTCTCTCGAACCTTGAACGACAAATGTCAGACGAGCAGAAAGCGTACTGGGTACCAAAAGCGAAGAGATTTGAAATATTGGGAAGTTATGCGCAAACTGAACTAGGTCATGGAAGTAATGTGAGAGCCTTGGAAACAACAGCAACCTTTGATCGAGAGACGGATGAATTCGTGATCAATTCACCGACGTTGACATCGACGAAGTATTGGATTGGTACTACTGGTGTCTGGGGAACGCATTCAATCGTTGTCGCAAAGCTCATCATTGATGGGAAAAACTACGGGAACCATCTCTTTCTCACTCAACTTCGCGACTTGGACACACAAAAGCTTATGCCTGGGGTAGAAATTTACGAATTGGGCCCTAAAGTTTTCCACGCCATGGTGGGAGTAGACAACGGCGCTTTACAGTTCCACAATGTGCGTGTCCCACGAGTTCAAATGTTGGCGAGGAATGCCCAGGTATTGAGAGACGGCACATATGTTCCACCGAAAAACAAAAAACATAGTTATGGTTCCATGGTCACAATACGAGCGATCATGGCTGAGATTACAGGTTTTGATCTGTTGAAAGCTGTGGCAGTCGCCTACCACTATACAACCTACCGAAGACAATTTTCTCAAAAAGGAAGCGAGGAAGAAACACTAGTTTTCGACTATGCAAGCGTCAAATATAGACTTCTTCCACTGTTAGCCCAGGTAATTAACTGCGCTGCAAATTTTACTTTCCAGTACTAATGAAAGTCTTAGGGCACTGCGCTGGTCTGCGTAGGCCAACACATTAAGCGCCGCTTCGACGAATATACGCAAACGATGCTCAAAACTGGAGATACCTCTGGGCTCGAAGATCTCCATCTACAAACAGTGGGGGCAAAGGTGTATTCTACCCATATCACCGCCAACGGAATCGAAATAAGTCGCATAGCTTGTGGAGGTCATGGCTATAGCGCACTGTCTGGCTTTGGTCGCATGTATGCGAACTCGGTTAATGCAGTGACATATGAGGGCGACAACTACGTAATAGCCCAGCAAGTTCCTCGCTCGATCTTGAAACACTATCACGAGAAAACAGAAGGGTCACTCTCGAGTCTATCCTATCTCAAGGTCTTACGCGAAGGCTCATCGAAATCTCTAACGGTGACCAAAAAATCGGATTGGCTTCTTGCCGAACCCCAACGGTGGGTGCTCGAGCGTCGGCTTTCGCATTTGATTCAAGAGCATATCAAAGACACGGAAGCGGGCAAAGACACTTCTTTCTCGGCCCACACGCTGACAATGGCTCACGGTGATTTCGTTTATTGGAAGGGATTCTGGGATGTGGCATCTAATCAGTCCTCGTCATCCATCTCCCGACCGATCAAAGCACTCGGTCAAGTATTCTCGCTTCATATTCTACAGCAAGCACACAAAGACCTATTTGATGAGTATGCACTGTCATCTCAACAAAGACAGTGGTTGAAAGAAGCGTATGACGATGTAATCAATGAGCTCTCAGCAAATGCTCGAACTATCATCGATGCCCTTGGATTCACTGAGTGGGAAATGGACAGTGCGCTTGCCAAAGGTGACAAAAGTCCGTACGAGGCGCTTTGGGAAGGCGCGAAGAACAGTGAGATGAACAATGTAAGCCACCTATGGCCTCAGATCATTAGTACAAGAAAAATCTGGAAAGAGGTAATGGCGGCTGGGGAGAAGGCCAGGTTGTAATACGTTACTTGTAATTTCGGTCATTGACAACACAATACTCGTTGGTAGACTTGAATATGATAATGCTTGAAAAGCGGTGTTCCGTAGATAGTAGCTTCAACAGTTCTCTGGCGTACTGCCCAACATGTTAGCTTCAACTTGGGATCTCATCGTCATAAAAGGAAGTCTTCATTGCCGTGTCTTGTGAGATTGATTTGGTTCTCGATAATTTACGAATCAATCACCTTCTGCAATCTTAAATGACCTATGACAGTGGCCATTAACGTATCACGTGTCTGCTGTTGGGTACCTAGGTAATGTTTCTGAACAGCGTTTAGCGTTGACTCTAGTTGGGATGAAAACGTTGTTGCAGGGTCGCTTGTGCCTCTCCGCCTCACATCTTCCCCAGCTTACTGTGTCCCGAAATATTGGTACAAACCAATCCATGGATGACAGACCCGCGCCTAACTTTACACATGTTTTTGCTCTTCCAAAAGGAGGGTCTACTCCTCGCCGAGCATGCCAAAGGTGCCATACTCGCAAAGTGCGCTGCCACTTCCCTAATGATGGGCCATGCTCCAACTGTGTGGCGACCAATGCGCGATGCGAAATAGGGCCACGGAAAAAACGGCGATCGGGGAGGGCTCCACGGCATGAGATGAGGGTTGAAGGGAGCCCCGAATATACCACGACTCCAGACTCTCCTCAGCAGACGCGCGATGGGTTAACGAATGTAGCACCGGAGTTTCTTGAGCATGCCAGGGGGGCTTTATCTCAAAGTCCTCGTCATTCATCCACGGTTGAGGATATAGGCTCAGATCAATCTCAACATCCGCTTGCATCTTCACGTCGAGCAACTACATTCATCAACCGCGGCGCCATCTTATGCGACAATATCAAAGGGCTTGATGATCAAGATGATGGGACAGATGCATCTGTTTCTGAGACGGATATTCAAGTGTTAAACTTATACCATGCCTTTGACCTTCCTAGCCTTGCAGTCCGACAAAGCCTGATAGATGCGTATTTCGAGCAGTGTTGGGTCTGGATGCCAGTTATAGACCCTGATCCGAACCTGGCATATTCTCGCTCGTACCTTTTGCTTCAGGCTCTGTTTGTTGCCGGCTCGCGGATGCGCGTGGGTGCAACTCGATTTGCGTCTACGGAAGAATACCTGAGGAGAGCAAAAGCTCTGTTGGATGTCAGCTACGAGAAAGATCCTCTAGTTCTACTAGCAGCTCTATGCATCATTCAGTGGTGGAACATAAGTGCACCAACCATAGTGAGCACCATGACCAGTAGGTTTTGGATAATGTACGCCGTCAACATTGCCCACCAAATTGGCCTACATAGAACACTGCCAGACGATGCAGCAAAAGCTGGCCTGAAGAGACGAATCTGGTGGACATTATACGTAATTTTCTGTGGCACCCTCTACTCGTACAGAATTAACAAATGTCACAGGCACGAGACTGTCTGAATTCTTCCTGTCACGGTCGGCCCCGACTAATCAATCTTGCTGACTGCAATGTGGACCCACCGACAGTATTTGATTTTCCGGACCCTTCCGATCAACGGGCCAAAATATTCTGTTTCCATGTCCAGATTTCTGGGGTTCTCGGCGATCTATGCGAGCTGGTCTGTCGCAAGGGGTCGCTCTCACTTGAAGAACGAAATCTTATCACTGGGAAACTCCATGCCTGGATATATTCCTTGCCGGAAGATCTATCTCTCTTTCTTTTGGATGGTACCCCAGCGCCGTATAGCTTCGAAGTTGCTCGATTGCACATTATCTATTTCACTGCCATTATGATATTGTTCCGACCTACTTCAATCTTTAGTCTCTCTCCATCAACCATCCCCGCCGTCATCGCCTCGAGAATGCAATCTCGACTTTTTGAATCCTTTTTGTTGAGAGACCAAGTTCACTATCTCAGTGGACCCTACACATGGCAACTACTTGTAACTGCAATTCCTCAGCTTCCCTGTACACGGATTCCTCAACTGCGACAAGGTGCAAATTCTGTGCTCGATGGCCTAGAAGATGTCTTGAAGATCCTGGGAGCAAAGCTTGCATCCGCAATGAATAATTGGAAGAACGTCAAATTACTGCGCAATGCAGTTGGCAGAGTCACCCCAAGATCCACAACATCTAAAAGTGAAGCATGCCCCAGCGATCTCGACGTCCTTAGCCTCTTTTCAAGATTTGGGCGAGATGCAATCAAAGAGTATGATGATATCCGAGCGATCGTTGCCCATCAGCAGCACGGCACCGTTTCAGATCCTCAAGGAGGGCTTTTATCGGCTGAGACATCCCCAAGAGCAGACAACATTGGTTTTGCAGGTAGTGAACTGGGGTTTGGAATGAATGGAGACATTTCAGTTGGATTCGACCAAAATTATTCCGGTAACACGGATTGGATCCTAGATCTTATGGAAGGTCTTCAATCCTGGAGAGAATAATCTAATTTTAATAATATAATACCTATTTGGCGCAGGTTTCTCGACATGAGAGAATCAAAACTGTAACTAGATTGAAGTTTTTCGAAATAGAATATCGGGGCTTAGTATACCAAGCGTAAAGCCTATACTGGTTCTATTCTGTTCTTCTCCTACGTGGACTTCTACTACGGATGGTGGGAATGCTCATGCCGCATGCAGTTTGACATGGACATCTTTGTGAGTCCCCAATCGAGGTAATTTTTATTTCCCGAAGATCACCATGTGATACGCTAGAGGATGGTGCAATCATTGAGATGACATGGTTTTAATAGTTGGCCGGGGTCTTTCATTTTCCTCAACCTTAGTGCCAGTGTGGATACCAAGTGGACAAGATGGTAATTGTGGAAGGCGTTGTCACTTCCTTCATGGCTGTTCTTCATTCTATTGATTTCATACTATACTTCAATCTTCACGGCGATGAACTATACAGATCATGGCTTATCATGTGTATTTAAAAAAGAGTATGCAGCGCAAGCTGGGTAGCGCGGGGAATGTCGAAAGGACATGTATGCATACACAAAGGCTGTTCCGACACCCCGATTTTACACCAAAAGTAAACCTCTACAACTTCAAATGAGGCACATTTCACAAATAAAAGTAATCCCCCCACACGAAAAGTCAGAGAATGCTAAAGTAAAGGCATAGTTAAAGTAGCGTATTGTCAGCGAATTTACTAGTAAAACAACCCCTGCTCATCTCCCGACCATTGTCGGCGAAACTGATGTTTGCGATGGGAGTTGCTACATTGAGAACTTGAATGAGCAAATTGTAAACAAAGGAAATGTGATGTGAAATAGTGTGAACATCGGGAGACTTTTGACCGCGTCTTGGGCATCCAGCTGACAGTTTCGAATGTTCAGGTTTTCGTTTTTGGGTTCTTCTACTCTATGCATAGACGTAGTTGTTCGCGATGCTGTCTTGCCAGACGGCTGATAGTGTTACACGGCATGTCTTTGGCTGGGTCCTCAAGCGCTCATCTTCTGTAAATCGGTTTGCGAAAGCCGAATACTTTTGACTACGGTATTTTCTTTTACCCTTGTGGTTTACCTAGACCCGTAATTTTGATGAGTGAAACGTAGAGTCGCATCTTGACGCTCTCACACCTGGAACTTACGGCAGCATTAAGACCTGACTCCGCATAATTAACGTTTCCCTGCTCCGCACCTTATACAAGTAGGGAAATATGTGAAGGCTGCAGTTATCGCCCTCAAATAAATCCCCTGGGCTCCGCAATGTTCCCAAAGCTCTATAACTAGGTTATGGTGTATAATATCGTAATAGAAAGGCATGTGGCCTGCTCGTTCCTCGGCTCCATGCGCAAAAAAAGTCCAAAAAAAGTCCAAAAAAAGATTGCCTCTCCGTCTAACGTCAAGTAGAGGATTCGAACCTCTGCGGCCGAAGCCATGTGATATCGATTTGATATCTTGACGATTTAATTCGAGTCACACCCATTAGACCACTCTGGCAACTTGACAAGTAATTATTGCGTTTTTGAACAATTAGAGTTAATATATGGTTGATTCAGAGCAGTAGAAGGCCATGGCGGGTTGAAAATTGTGCAGTGTTGCCACTCGGGTGGACTAGCTAATCGGACCAGACCGCAAGGGCGGGGCTCGTATATTACCCGTGGATGTGGTGCTAGGATAGCTCAAATGTTGATTGGCTCCATCCTGTTAGGTTACAACGAATCATAGATGCTGTTCCGCCTTTCTGGCTTCCTCATTTTGGATATCCTTCTATCTCACATTTTGTTTGGAACGTAGATCACTTATTTTGTTCTTTATGTGGACCATACATCACTTATTTCATACTTTGTTTGGACCGTACATTACTTACAGAGCGTTCGGATACATACCCGGTCCTACTTCCTAGGCGAACACCGAAGCGAGATGCACAGCCTTATCCCCAACCGCATTCCTGTACACTTTTACTACAACTCGAAAAGGTATATTTTACTATCTGTCTCCAGCATTTTCGTACCTTGAACATGCAGCAGTGATCTGGAAAAGACTGTGGCTGTTCACGCCCTGCTTATGCAATTGTCTAAGACAGTGACATTCCTTGCATAATTAGCTGTAAGGAGAACTTTCGAATCAATCATGCCTCGAAGATGAATTTATACAACAGAAAATATATGCGAATCATTACAAATATCGATTCTTAACCTTCCCGCGGTAGTCAATTGTTGCCAGCAAAAGTGTCTTGCATTTGAGTAGAATCCGAAAAATAAGGCAGGCTACCCCCTTACAAAGGCAACAGGACATTTGATATCACCCGAAGAACCAGCATCACGTCGCATGGGTCAAAGGGCAACGCGCAGCCCCCCTTAATGATTTTGACGATGTTACTTCGACCGGGGATTGGTCCCTCCGGCCGCGACTTTAAGCAAAACATCAACGACACTTCGCCTCAACTATAGCCTCCCCTCTTTCTAAGTTGATCAACTGATCCTTCTAGCCCAAATGCAGCATGCGCCTTGTCACCTCCCTCTACTCTCAAAACCCCAAACTGTAGCCTCTGCTTATCTAGACTTTCCTCCAACGGTCGGGCTCCCATTTGGCGCATTTGGCCACGAACAAGAGCATCAAGTTCCGGATTGCGCGTACTGCGGAGTAGACCTGAGAAGGAGCTACTATGCTTAATGCCATTGGACCATAGAGCGTAAAAGCCAACAATCATGATAATCAACGTGGCGAGAACGGCGGCCAAATATGACAGTAAAAGCGTGCGCGCATTGTAGGCAAAAACAATTTCGGTTGTAGAGATGGTTAACTCAGCTGAGGTGTTTGTCAACGGTGGATCCGGTGTGGCAAAGCTTTTGTATCTACAGATGCTCAGTATCAGTCTGCCTCTAGGAAAGCCAGGTAGAAGACTTACATGTTCGGGATATTCGATAAGAAACTAAAGGTAACATTCTCGCTCATAATCTCTATTCCCCTTTCCAGAGATTGTCCAGGACACTCCTTTCCCACATCGGATATGAACTTCATAATTTCCACAAGTCCTGGGCACCCCACCAAGCTAGTTTGCACAATCTTTGTAGTGATTTCATTCATCCCGCCTGTATAATCGTCTTGCATAAACATTACCGTGGCCTGTCCGACAAGCATAGTTTCTATCACCCTGTACCATGCATAATAACCCAACTTCTCATTATCGACAAAGCCTTCATCTAACCATCCAATCTTGAGAACGTCACTGATGTTTGTTATCGCATTTTCATATTCGTGTGAAATCTGCACGTCTTGAAGCCCATTGGTAAAGGTGAAGCGTGTATCATAAGTCGTATTCCAGAGTTGGCATTGGAAATCTCGGGATTTGGTGTGAATCCACACCAGTGGTCGGTCAGTGGCCGATGTCGCATTATAAGGCACTGGCCCCCAGTCTTCAATGTCGAGCCCAAGACTGTCAAATTCGGCTTGATCTTCCACATCTCCACAGCGAAATCGGGGTGCTTGGAATTGGAGGGCGTAGGTATAGTTTTGATGAGATGGCGTCATGGGGATGATTGTACCGCCATAGATGGAGGCCAAACCAATACGGTAAACCTCCGGATAGGGGCCCTCTGGGTCGCTGCCGCTTTGAAAGTAGTTCCACTTGACGATGGGAACCGCTCCAACGACAGTGTTCTCAGAAACATGAACCACAACAGTTAAGCTAGCAGGAGGTGCAATTATTGAAAAGGGTAAAAGCCTGTTCATTACATTAGTGATGTACATGTAACACGGATGGATGAACAAACCAGATCATGAGCGCAATCAAGATACACGACCAAGCCTTTTTGACCAATTCAAAACTTCCGAGATAGGCTGGGTTTGACGTCAGAGCTATGATCTTATCGATACCTCTGACCGATATCGATTGCCTCCGAAGAATCGTCCAGTAATGTTGTTGATAGGCCATGATTGCGCTGGCGGTCAGGGAAGCTTTGGTGAGAATGGCCAAAGCAGTACCTATTCTCACAGCCCATTCTTGCGCAAAGTCCTTCAGTGGCCTTCCCTCCAGTGATTTGTAGTAGAAGTGGTGAGCAAGGGCGAACCCAATCCCAAGAAGGAAGAAACCAATAATATCGCAAGGAGTGGTCCAGTTAACACACCAACGTGTCGCTGTTCGAGCCTTTGGTGTTTTATCTTGTTCCTTGTAGAAGTCCTTGCCTGATTCCGTAACTTTATATCCATAGTCTTGTTCCTTTGAGGTTTCTATAGTCAAAGTTTGGCTGGAATCTGTGGCATTTTGCGTGATTGATTGACTAAAACTAGAGCGACCTGGTTGAACATGAGATCCCCCTTCTGTGAATAGTCTCACATCGTCAAAATGATGTTCAGCCTTGTTTGTCATTTTCAGGTGAAAATCGCATTGCTTGAGGAATTTGAATCACAACGAACAATAGAAGGGTAAAGGGTTAGAGGCTTAAAAGCTACGGGCAAAGAATGCAAAGGGGGGTTTGGGACAGCGAGGCTGAGTGGCTTGACTTAAAGATGGCTTAAATGTGCAAGGATTTGTGACGGAATACGATGCCCTGCATGCGCGCTCGAATTGACCTCTTTTTTGGCTTGAGCCAACCCTGGCGTCGCGTACTCGGCCCCAATGTGGTACGTTTCGTATCTATCCCCTGCTGCTCGAGAACAACAAATTGTCACAAGAAAGTTGGCGCTACCCGTTTTCGTTGCTCTGCTCTTTCGTGCACAGCCCGCGGAAAGAATTTACAAAGATGATTGGCGTCTTACATGGTCGACACATTGAGCTTTGCATATGAATTTGATCCTCTCGTAAACACATAACGCCCCTATCTCCCATGGGCGGCAAGCTTCGGCAACAGCGGATCGTCGGGAATAAGCACCACTTAAACAGAGTGTAGCTCTAAAACATCAGGTCGTCAGGAATATATACAAAGCACTTAGAAAAAGCTGCATCGCTCAGGACCTTGAATGGGGCCAGGCATACAGAGTATAAGTCTCTAAGATGATATGTACTTTGATTGGAGACACAATGGCTATTCCATATATGGATTTATTTACCGAGACATAGTCCTTCTCATTTTATACTCGGGTCCAAGATAAAAGCATACTTGTAGAAAAGATCGATCCTCACGGACTCGTGTCATTTGTCAATGTACATCGAAAATCGGCCATTCAAACTCCCATAACCACCGCAAAATGTGAAACCCATTAATACCATCTTTATCCCGGATTTGAAGAGCATCTAGGCATGTCACACGACAAAGGACGATCCGAGAATCCCACACCGACTAATCCTTCTTCTTCTCTCCATCCTGAGCCCTCATAGCCAACACATTGCTGACATAGTAAGGTCCATTCGTCGCCTCACCATCTCCTTTGCTCAAGCCGCACACTAGTCCCCAACACCTCTCAAGCATCTCCAGAAGAAGATTCAAGGCAATGCTTCGTCCCTTGTCTCCCGACTCATTTGGTCGAAGACCCTTTTCTTCTATGAGAACTGTGGTTCCTGATTGATCTACTACGGCCAACTGAGCGATAGGTATATCGGATTCGAGAGCTGTAAGTACTGAGAGGTTTTCGAGCCCATAGATGGCTTGAGCGGATGCTAGAAACAGTCAGTAAGCTTGATTATGAGAGAATTTAGGAAATAGACTTACTAAGAATTCGTCGCTCAAGCGAGTCGCAGAGGAGAGCTTCATCGGGAGACTCCAAGCAGGCCAACTGGAGGAGCTTGTCATCGGATGTCGTCGAATCCGTGGGACTAGACATGTTTGCAGAATTTGGAAGATATTCACGGTTGCACCTGTGATTGTGGTTGCAATTGAGATATCTTGTTGAATTGCAAACTCGCAGGCTGTGGGTTTTCTAGGGAAGAACTAAGAGGATAATGTTTATATAGGAATTGGGAGGAGCAAGTGTCATAGCATAGTGAAGAGTCATTCACCAGACTAGCGTAATAACTCATCGTCTCAACACGTTAAAAACAGTGATTTGCGCATTCCTCACTGTGAAAGGACGGCGATGAACTTGTAGAGCAATTAACGGTTGTGTGAAACGGAGTACGGGTTAGAACACTTTCATTGTGTGACAGTGAGGAGGTCGAAAATTTTGTATGAATACAACATTCAGCCTCTCATGGTAAGCAATCTTGAGATGGACATGGTATCGTACCACCAGCAAACTAGACAATCAACTCTAGGACCAGTCTGTTGCTAGTCTCTAGCGAAAGCATTCATGTTGCCGTATCTGTCTCAATTTCAGCGACTAAATTCTTCGAGCCGAAGGTATTTCATATGTAGTCTTTGTTGTGGCTAATACCCTGCCGCGACGACTACGAGGCATATATCACAAGTGGCCAAGTATATGATCAAATCTATCATCTTGGTATCCTGTATTCTTGACTATAATCAAGAGTGTGCTTCGATACGAAGGCAATACTTGGATGAAGGAGCAAGTCACAAGAATTGAAACATGACGGAACGCCGAAAATAAGAGTGATTTTAGTTTTACATAATGAAGATGGTTGTACTTCAAGTTCAAAAACATGAGGTTGAGAGAAACAACCGTCAGCACGGACCATTGATGATCGCCGCCGCGATCAGTGGAACCCGGCGCCGAGAGGTCAGAATGCGCCAACCCGCCTTGTCCCTTGGAATGAAGAGCTTGCCTCGTGCATCCACGAGCTTCCGGATGCGCCATTAAATCTTCAGTCGCTGACCCATACATAATACTCCTACTTGTCCTCCTCCGCGCTTCGCCTTTCTCCTCCTTCATGGACTAATCTTCATCTCTAGCAAATATTTGCTCCTCCGGAACCCCGCGGAAACCACCGCGAATTCTGTAATACTGCATCCTACCTCGATCGCAACACCACCTACAACTCTGTTGGCTATGGTGGAGCGGACGTAGAAGCTGTTTCTATCTAAATCGAGCTCACTGCCACCCCATAAAAGATATAGGACGTCGACTACCCATCGCGATGCCTCTCATCAACCTAAGAGATCTGGTGCAATTCCCAGACGGCGTTAATGATACTTCGACGACCATCAATGGCGTACAATTCAACCTCACAGCGCTAAACCACTGGAATTACACATTATACTCCAACAACACCATATCAAATAACTCAAAATGTTACCTCATATTCGACAACTACAAACCACACATGTTTAGCAACGGAAGTTGGGTGAATGCGACGACATGCTACGTACCAATACTCGGAATTCACGAGAGGGGAATCACAAGCATTGCGTTTGGTGTATTGTTCGGTATGACGATCATGTTCACTCTCATCAACTTGAGGAAACACGGGAAGCTATACGTGCGAGAAGATAAGAGGTTTAGGGTGGTTGGGCGTCGATGGCAATGGTATTGGATGTTGTTTGTTGCAGCGTGCGCGATGATTAGCACTTTGACCGGTGTAGACGTCGACCGATATTACCTGCAACAGATCCCAATCATATTGCAAAGCTTCTTCTTTACCTTGATGGTCCCGGGCTCTTTGGCCATGGTTTGGGAAGCAGTACGGCATTGGTAGGATTGCCCACCCATCATATCAAGAGACACAACTAATAATACCAGGGGCTCATGGCAAGAGAGACAAATTGTCGACGCTGATCCCGTAGCGCTCCCCCAATCCGGTCCACGCGAACGAACCGAATTCTACCTCCCATTAATCTTCTACCTCTTCGCATGGATGAACTTCTTCATGACAATCCCCCGTTCCTGGACGCCTCTTCAAAAACAATCCACACCTGAACAAAAGGAAAACATAGCTAGACCATCAGCAACGGGTCCACGAGAAAAGGCCGGGGCAATCCTAGCCGTCGTCGCATGGTTTGTGATATGCTACTCGCTCTTCCACTCTCTAAAATGGTACAAACCACGAGCCACGGGCTTCGGCAACAAAATCAACGCCTTCTGCCGCGACTGCCCCACGAAGTTATTCCTGGCCATCTTCTTCCTTCTTGTCCGCATCGGGTACGGCATCGCAAGCGCCTGGATGTGGGACTTGAGTATCTTCCAAGACGGCGTGCAAATTGGCTGGCCCTTTGGACTCGGCTACGCACCTATATTATTAATCATTATCATCTTTGAAGTCGCAGGATTCGTAGAAGAAAACGAAGATAAGGTGATCATCAAGCAGCGAGCGGCACGCGGACATGCCCACGACGCCGAGCTAAACATCACCCGCAAGCCAAATTGGTGGAGCAAGAACTTTTCAAACCGATATCAAACCGAAGAAGAGCGGCTTCGCAGCATGACGAGGGAAGTCGGCAGCGGACGACCAACCGCCCGCCAAAACAACCAAGGCATAGAAATGGGAAACATGAATATGAGGAACCGGTCAAGGAGTAGACCACCAGACGACCCCTTCCGAGATCAAAGCAACGACTCGTCTCGCCAATCTTCGCTTATGCCTGTAAGGCCAGGAGGTCCTCGTGCCGATAGCGATGCCAGTAGTACAATGACGGGTCAAACATTGACTGCGCATAATACGGATGCGGTTCCGCAGCAACGGATCCGTAGTATGCTAGATGTCTAGTCTGAAAGGACAAAGGGAATATGGGATATTTGGGTGTTTAAGGAACAGGTATGCATCGATACGCCACATTCGTTGTATGAATGCTTTTGTCTGTATATCTTCTAAAATAGGAGGTGGGCGAGATGGTCAATGTGTTAATGAAAACTTGGTATATAGAATGACGATATAATGTACAGCATGGTTACGAATATAGGAAAGCTCTTGTACATGTCCGGCTCATCACACCGTGAAACATCCAGGATTCCGTCACACTATCCCCCGTCTGATAATCCGATGTGAATTGATAATCATATCCGTCGAACTCGTAGTTTGAATCGGTAGCTTCAAGCAAACGAATTGCAAAGATCACCCATCATTGTCAGTTGCAAGGTAAAGATAATCTCGAAAAGCAGTTGGGGTATCAGATTTCCGGAATAAAGCTACCGAATGTCCACGAATTGTTATCATACAGATACAGAGAGAAAACTTGAGCGTGATGCCCTAGTTGTAAAGAAAACCTTGTTACCGACGCCCTTGCTGTGTCCTTTTGCTTTGCCGGATAATTAAACGCCTCTTGAATAAACGCAGTCCGTAGAGAAAACATGATGAGTGAATTGAAAGTTCCCATACGAGATGTCGCATGTCGCATCAGTAATAGCTGTTCGGGTCGTCATAGTTTGGCTGGCCGTAACTCCTGTCACCGACATCGTCTAGGCTCTTATACGGCGCTCCTCCTCCACGGCCACGTCCCCTGCCACCTCCACCCCCACCGCGTCCACCGCGTCCACCCCTAGAGCCATACGATGCATTCCTGTTGCCCCGGCCACGATTTTGGTTACCCCCACGATAATTCCCGTTGGGTCGACGGTTCTCTGATTCTCCTCCTCGTGCATGGGGCTGACGTTGCTCCTTAGGGTTTCTCCCACTGTCGTTATGATCATCTTCATGAGCGCGCTTCCCATGATGTTTGTTCGGGAAGTAGCTCTGCCACTCGCTCTCATTAGCCTGCTCTTCCTCAATCCGTAGGAGCACCTTCTCGCCGACTGTGCTCTCAAACTCGTAGGCATGCTCGTCGGGAACTGGTGACCAATTGGCGATCCGTACAGCATCGGCCGGTCTTCCTCCTCTGCGAATGGCGAGAACAATCGTCGGTGTCGGATTCTCCGAATATATTTTGGCGGTTTTGGGGACTGGCTCGACTCGGGCTGCCCAGAGCTTGTTCTCAAAGACAGATACACCTGTAATCTTCCAGTTCACCTTGGCGCCAATCCCACCAACCTTGTCCAGGATACTCTTAGGGCATGGCTTGGGTGTGATGAGAATGCTGTTGGCGAGATATCGAATGTCACGAAAATCATTCTCTTGCGTAGACGTTTGCTTAACGAGAGATATCAACTTCTCAGTCATCGCTTGTGGGATCATATATCCGGTGTAAAAGACAGTCTTCTTGATCTGGTATGGAATCGTTCCGGGAGGTGCATTGCCAGCCTTCACTAGAGCATTGTGAGCATTGCACATTCGCTGGACCTCGGCGACTTCTGCGACAGGATCAAGAATGGTAGCATTTTCCGAGACCTGGACGACTTCTGCAGTTAGTGGTTTGCGGGATGTAGGCAGCTGGCCGGCCATCAAATCTTTGTTGAACTGGAAGAAGAAGTCGCGAAAACCCTTGGTGCTGCTTCCTGTTAGCGATGAAGACAAAACGAGAAGGTTCTACCTACTGCTTGACCCTGTCTTCATAGATTCGTATCTCATCCGCATCCTTGTACGTGTAGACGATTTCCTTGAGAAGCTCCTGTTTGAAAGCCATAGTAGAATGAAACTTTTGATTGTTGGGCCCAATAGCTGGTTTCAGGCAGACCATATCAAACTCCAGGTTTCTGCTCTTGACAATGCGCTTGATCAGCTCGGAAAAGCCGGACTCAGAACGGCCTGTGAGAAGGACGCTGAGTGCATCTTTTTGTTGCATTGTCAGCTCAACGAGTGTGACAATCTGTTCGTTCCACCAATTCTTCCACGCCCTCTTCTCTTCAACCTCTACGCCTTCACCTGTAGCCGCGAGGATCCCAGCATCGTGCCACCACGAGGCGCCGGTCACGAAAGTGTCGGGTGAGGAGAGCTGGCCAAGAGCAGCACTGTTCCAAATTGCACGATTTGGTAGCGGGCTCGCAAATACTATGAGGTATGATTAGTATTATGAGAACGGAATGGCCACAACCGTTCACTCACAAGTATTATCAAAGTCGTAGACGTGAATTGACTTGATATCGGATACTGCAGGAAGGCTCTTCTTATCATCGCACGACCACCTCTTTAAAGCGGTAATCGTGTGATACTGCGGCTTTCCATTAGATATGCCATTGGAGGCAGGCTGCGTCGAGGTTGCAGCAAACATGGCGGGTAAGGTGTTGAGAGAGCGACGGAGCGATGGAAAAGCAAAAGATCTTGAGACGTTGAGTAGCATTCAAAAAGCGCCGAAAGGTGAGATTGTACGAATGCGGGGAGCACGCGCGGGGCACGCAAAGTGAGTGACTGGACACAGTCTCTGCCTGGATGACTGAGCGCGGTTGAGGTGACTGTTGCGCGCCTGCAGTGTGGTCGAGTGAAGGAGCAGCAGATCGCGGGCAATCCCGGTCGACATCCCATGGCCTGTGCGTTTCGCCGCACGTCACCTCCGAGTGGAACACCTTTCGGCCGCAACTCTCCTTCAACATTCGCGCATGGATAAGCCTGCAAGCTCAAGCAAAGACGAGTCTAGCGATGCTTGTGTCATCTGTCTCTCCAAGGTCACGGAGCGTGCTATAACATTTCCTTGTAATCATTATACTTTTGATTTCCTATGCTTAGCCAGCTGGCTACAGCAACGCTCAACATGTCCGCTATGTGGGTATTCCAGACCACCAGAATTTCAAGATACAAGACTGACACTCTTTCAAGGTAATTCAGAGGTTCAAGCTGTCCACTACGACTGGCGCTCCCCAACCGACTACAAGATATATAATGTTGCCCGCAACCCTCCCGTTCAAGCGCCACCCTCCACCAGTTCTACCTCACGAAATCTATCCGCACATCCCCGTCCATATATTCCAAGAAGACAAAGAATCAACAATCGTCGCCCCTACGAACGTGTTAGTCCAGATATCGCCCTTCTCCGCCGACGCCATGTCTACCGTGTGGGGCTCTACTCGCTCCACGTTGGCAGCAATAGAATCTCTCGATACGAGAATTACACGCCAGACATGATCAAAAATTCATCAGATCTACAGTCGCGAGCGCGCATGTGGATACGAAGGGAACTTCGAGTCTTTTCTTTCCTCCATACCGATGAGGGGGTGCCAACTAACGCTACGACGACATCTAGTACCGCCGAATTTCTCCTCACTTACATAATATCCATATTGAAGACAGTAGATATCAAGGAGAGTACCGGTCATGCGGAGGATTTGTTACAAGAATTTCTCGGTCGAGGAAACGCGAGATTGTTTCTTCATGAATTGCACGCCTGGCTTCGGAGTCCATATACCAAGCTTGAAGATTGGGATAGGCATGTTCAATATAGAGAAAGATTACCAGATGAGTTCGACGAGGATGGAATGCCCATTCGGAGGGCAAAGATTCCTAGATCGAGAATGGGTCGGCCAGGAGGCTGAAGAAATCATATGGGGATATGCATCTTCGCGAGCGATGGACTGCTTATGCGACTATTAAAGAGCATTGGACAACAGAGCCTATCCGAGGCGTCCGTTATGTCGTCTCATACTGTAATAGATGAATTTGCCGGGATAGAACACTCCGCAGTTTATCAGGTTTAGCAGCAACCTCCGACCGGTTGCCATCGATGAGCCGAACATCGACGCCACCAGCCTCTTCCAGGGCCTGATGCTCTATGAACAGACACCGACAAATCCCTGAAACCAGGCGTCAAATAATCGTCGTAGGCCATAAGGTTGCTTCAGGCGACAGAAGCAATAAGGTGGGGGAAGTTGGAGTGTCTTTCACTATTGGCAACAACCGTATCTCAACCCCAGGGATTCATAGATAGTTCATCCCAGGAGTACCATAGTAAACAACGTCGAGAAGCAAAAGAGCCATAAATAATACAGTAAAACCCCTCAAACCCAACTCAAGTTCATGAATTGCATTTCCATCCCATTGATCAAACTAATTCTCTTTCGACTATCTACCCACTCCACACTGGCCCTCCTCCCCAACCCCCGGTAACTTTCAATTCCAAGTTATCCGCTTCAGAAGCGAGATCTCAATAATTTCCCAATCCGATCCATTTCACTTCAATAAAAGCTTCTGGCACAAACGTGATCAAGCTATTCCAAGCTCCAAATTCCAACTAAAGTCTGAGCCAGCACCCTCCTCCTAGGGCATCGATCTACTTTTCCAACGACAAACTAGCATAGCATATCTTAGAGTCAGACGAAAACGTGCAGTGAGACACACCAAAAGCAAAAGAAAGATGGGATGAAAGTTCAAAATGAATTTGGATTTGAATTTGACTTGAATCTGACTTGAGTCTGAATACCCGGACGCCATGCCTTGCCTAGAGTGAGCCCTGCGAGAGTAAAGCAAGGATGATTTGAAGGAGAAGTAAGAAGAAAATGTGTGGATTTGAATTGTGTGGAAAGTCGCGTAAGCAAGTAGACAATTGGAGCAAAGCAAACATGACTTGTGATATAGACGCCGAGCCCGGCTGAAAAGAGAACTTGTTGGGAATTGTCATGGTACGGTCATGTCTTGAATGGATGATAAGGATGATTATGAGAGGTTCGTAATGGTGGACTCCGTGGTTTGGTATGGTTTCTTACTGGCATTCTCTCGCTCCTTCCTCTCAAGCATGCATTCACCTCGTTGATTCCGGTCCAGCTCCCCTCCCCCTAATAATCCCCAACCCCTGTGGATTTCGCTCACTCACACTACCCCTTCGTCCAGACATGCTCTCGCTTCGTGAACTATCCACGCTGCGTCTCATGCTCGAGGAACTAGATCGCCGCCTTGTGCGTCTCGCCTCATCAGGGTCATGTGGGTGCAGACCGCTCGCCCTAGCGAATAGGTTGAGCACATCTGTCAGACTGATGACACCGCTTAGACGACCGGAGAGACTAGCGCCTGGAATAGCAGATGCAGAGATTGCAGGTGCCGGCGCACCAGAGAGATGAGGTGGTGTAGTAGAAGCAACAGGTACGGGAGCCGCGGATGGTAAGGGTGTGATTGGCGATGGGGGCACCAGGACAGCAGGTGTGGCCGCGGGCGTTGGTGGACCTGAGGATGCTGGAGACGGGGTTTCGACCACCCACATTCTGTGTGAACGGGTTGCGGCTAGTTTTGCGACGGTCGCCGCAAGGGTTGAGAATGGGTTCACATGAAAGACCGGGAAGGAGTCTTTGCCGTCATTGACTCCGCGCTCCGAAAGAATTACGGTTATGAAATGGATGCATGAGGAACGGAGGAGAGGGAGGGATGTAGATTTCGTGAGGAGCTGTCATCAGATTAGCTTGAGCTTCAGATCATAAAGGTTGGGTTTCGCTTACTCGAACGTCGACTTGAGATATGTTACCAATAACATTATTTTGAGCATCGAGAACAGGCAGAGATGTTATGCCCTCATTGTTCATGAGCTCCAAAGCGTCAGTTAGAGGTCGATCACCGCTGGATTTTGTCAGTACCGTTAATCAGAATGTAAATGAGAAGGGGCTCACTTGATTGCCACGACAGAATGCGAGCCAATTTGTAGATCCTTGATCAGCTGAGGATAGAGCTGGTCAACCACAGGAAAGCTCTGCCTATTCTCCCAGAAAAATGAGACAAGTCTCAGCTGCGTGAGCACTCCTATGACATTGGTTGTACCCTCTTCTGCGACTAATACTCGATGCACTCCACTACCAAATACTTCCATCGCTTTTGTGAGGTCTGCATCTTGAGGCAGCGTGATCAGAGGGTCTTTTCTTCCTAGATCCTTCACATCTTTGAGCGGTATGGGCTTTCCCTCTCTTCCCTTTTTCGCTAATTCATCAAAAGACGCAGTCTCGCTCTCAGTTGGGTGTGCAAGACCTACAACCAGTAGGAGGTACGCATTCAAGTCGCTGTAATCGAACGTGCCGGTAGCGGTCCGAGAATCCGCATTCTCGCGAAGTAGAACGACATTTGGAGCGCCAGACTTGACGAGGAGCTATCCAACAGTCAAATTACATGAAATTGGTGCTTATCGGAGGGTACCATACCTCTGTAGCTTCTTCCACGCTCGTGTCGTACTGCACGAAGCGCACTTGCTTAGCATCCACAATTTCTCCGATGCGAATGGTCTTCCAGTCCCTGCCTTGAAACTTTGGATCCCCTCCTTTGGTTGGAGGGTTGTTAAGCAGGTCCTGCAGAGCTTGCTGAGAGAGAGATGGCTGGCGAGAGGCTCGGGGAGATACGGCGATTCCTCGCTCTCGCATGCTCTCCGCAAAGCTCGAGCGGTGGGCCGAGTGTGGGCTGACGGACATTTTAAGGGCAGTCGGGGGCGGCGAGCGGGCTGTGGAGGTTGTGATTGACTGTAGAGGTCTATCCTGTTGTTTTGCTGGGGTTGAGTCTGCCGCGTGGTCTGCCATGAGCGGAAGAAGGCGGGCGCGGGGCCCGACTGCTCAAAATGAAATGGCGGGGAAGAAGCTTCACTTCTCGTATTCAAGACGCTGGTTGCAGTAATCGCAGTGGGGAACCAAAGGTCATTGACAGATTGCAGCTTCACAGCACGGAGGTATGAGCGGAGAGGGGGGCAAGCAGAGAGTAAGTGCTGTCCGCGTCGCACAGTGTTTGTGTGGGTTGAGTCGTGAGGTGCGGAGTTGATCATTGCCCAGCCCTACAAGGGTAAGGAGACATCTTCCGACTTACGACTTACTATCCAGGTGGTTGTGTGATTGGACCGGGACGCTTCTCACTGTCAAGCAGATACATCACGGTCATGGCCATGCTATGGGATTGGTCCATTGCCGTCCTGTAATCGTGGTGTCGGGCTGCTCCCTGTTGTCTTTTGGCTCCACCCCTGCGAGACAATGTCGACGATTCCTCTCCGCCTGACATCATAAACGCTGCAAAACCCAACAACCCCCTCTGCTCCTCGTCCAATCGCTTGTCCATCCCGCCGCTATTCCTTTTCAAGTCATATCAGTCTGCAAAGTCTCTAACACGCATCTCGATTCAGAATTATGCAGCATAATCGTATCGAATTGATGTCCTTCTTTACTCTCCCACTTCTAGGACGAAAGGCCGATGGTTTTGGGATGAGCAAAGAACTTTAAGTTTGAGATTCTATTGAGACCACCTCTATGTTCAACCCAAGGCAACTTGGCACGTAAGATGAGCACTCCTCGCACTGTTCCTACCTCAAATGTATTTTTAGCATGTTTGGTCGCTATGCACACACCCGAAATGTACCTATATAAATCTCGAAAGCCTCGACATTTACAATGCCCCGCACTAGCGCAAAAACTGCCAAAGCGTACGGTGAAAATTGTATCTACGAAAACGAATCGATCGTTGATAGGCCTCTAATGCTATATTGAAGCAGTAGATATACTTTCTTGATTTCCATGTTCTTAATTGCGCTTATATTCTTGCTCATGCCGAGGCGTTATGGTACTAGCTACGCAATTAAGGGAAAGCGGTGTTGAAAAAAAGGTTCTGCATTAGATGTGCACGATGCAAACGATCAGTAGAGGTATTAATGACAAGATAGCCGACGAGAATGAAAAGCCACCTAGAGAGAGATATTGCTTTCATGGCCCCTAAGATTCACATCTTTAGGGGCGTTGAGTAATATCATACCAATTCTTTAGTCTCCCTTGTTTATTTGGCCACAAATCTGACTTCTTTTTGGGCATGTGAGCAATCTCTAAGCAGAGTGAGACGCAATTAGATTTTAACTTCTTCAGGAGATACGTCGTTGTTGTGAGTCATACGGTATGTGAGATGCTATATTTGGATGCCTACCGGACGAGCCCAAGTATTTCTGCAAGTGCGTATGGTCGCTGCAGAACATTACATGTCAGAACAGGTCCTTTCCAATGGCTCCAATGCAATGCAATTCAAGGCCTATGAGATATCTTAGGGCAACTGACCAACGGAAACACATCTGATTTATTACTATAGGAACTCATACAAACGCAGGGTTAAGTCCCTAACCACATTAGAGTTTTATCAGAGATAGTGGAGTAAGATTATGTTGTTTAACGTTCGCAGTCATTTTCATCTCGTTGTGACAAGAGATTAGATATTGTAGATTGATCAATCTTTTGGCAATTAGATGCCACGAGAGAGTGGAGTGGGTCAAGAACACAAGGGGGGAATAATGGAATGTGTTCGGGAAGGGTTCGGTTGGGCCAGCGGCTGCATCTTCCCGGTCAACAACCATCGGGACAGTGGGGCGGGAGATCCGCTAGTGGCGCATTTTATCCGACTCTCGATTGGCTTCATGCAGGTCCGTTCAAACGACCAACTTCGATTCTGCCCCGAGAATAACATCCCCAGAGTCTGTCTGGGAAAGGTGAACGTGCGGCGTCTTGTTCACCTTCACTCCCTCCGTGCGTCAGCCGTGGCTTGTCGTCGTTCGTCGAGCCATGTAGACTTCCTCAACACCATCACCTAAGCTTATCAGCCTCCTCCACCATGGACAGCATCGCGGTTGCCAAGGGGGCATCGCTGGCCTCGCCCAAGGTCGTGAAGAACTCCAAAGGTGCCATAGTTCCCAGCAGTCAGATGGCGCACGTCGGATATGGCTGCGGTGAGTCTCTTTAGAGCTTCCATTATCGCATAGCTGACACCATACTAAGAGCACATGCGCGACATGCTGGAGAATGCAAGAAAGCTTACACTCCACAATTACCGGCTTATACTCCAAGATATCCACGAAAAACCCAGTATAATAGCTCAGACACACAAGAGCTCCCCAGCCGGTGACGGCCGGTCCGTTGTTTCCCTCCGCCCCCTCTACCTCTGCCTCCAATGTCCCAGCGTCGGGCCCGAAGCCGATCGAGATCAACATGTCGAGACAAAGTTCCACATCTTCTGTATGTTTGGACAACTCATATAAAATGGGGTATAGCTAATTCATGGCAGCGGTCGAGTCCCGGAATGGATATGTCTATTGCGGTAACTGCCAAGACTTCATCTACGACCCGGATTTAGAGATACGTAGACTCCAGAAAGGTCGGTTTTCATAGCTATTGGCTATACTTTACATCGCTAAAGGTATCACAGGCAAAAAACGAAAATACGAAGACCCGACCACCGCGGACGAGCATAAACTCATCATCAACAACTCCACCTTCCTTCCGTGTCGCGCAATCGGCCTCCGCGGTCTTTATAACATGGGACAGACATGTTTCATGAGTGTAATACTACAGACATTAGTGCATAATCCCTTCATTCGAAATTTCTACCTTGCCGAAGGGCATCGAAAAGAGGATTGCGGAAAGGAAGGCTGTGTAAGCTGTGCCTTGGACGAAATGTTCGTTGAATTCCATTCCAATGAAAAGACCGAGGGCTTTGGCGCGGTGAATATGCTTTTAGGGAGCTGGCTATCAGGAGAGGTATGCCCACCACTCATCCCTTCTCTTTCGATGACACCGTCCCACTAACGAGACTTTTCAAGGCTCTCGCAGGCTACCAGCAACAGGATGCCCACGAGTACATGCAATTCGTCCTCAATACCCTCCATCTCCAAAATGGCGGCTCGTCCGAAACCGACTGTAGCTGCGTCGTACACCAGACCTTTTACGGCAAACTCTCAAGCACAGTCACTTGCGACAAATGCAAAAATGTTACCACAGCCTTGGACCCATACATGGACTTGAGCTTGGATGTAAGGAATCAAGCTAAAAAACGAAAGCTTGATGTCAAGTCTGTAGATGATGTACCGCTAGATCTGAGAGATTGTCTAGAGAGCTTCACAACAAGAGAGAAGCTTGGCTCGGCTGAGTATACCTGTCGACTCTGCGAAAGCCCACAGAATGCTACCAAGCAATTGAGCATAAAACGTCTTCCACCGGTCCTTCCGATACATCTCAAGGTGAGCACAAACATTTTTGGCTTAAAATTTAAGCATAAGCTAATGTAAAATAGCGATTTGAACACAGCAAATCCACATCCTCAAAGATTGACACCAAGATTAGCTTTCCAATGAAGCTAGACCTCTTCCCATTTACCACACAGTACAAGTCTAGTCAGACCAAGGCTTCAAAAACGCCAAGCCCTCAAAAGCCAAACTACAACATGAACACACCGGCAAACAGTCTGACTTATGAGTTGTCTTCAGTCATTGTGCATAAGGGCAAGATTGACTCTGGACACTATGTTAGCTACTCAAGAGAGGGCAATGACTGGTTCCTTTTCGATGATAGCAAGGTTGTATTGGTCAACGAGTCTGAAGTCCTGGGAGCGGAAGCTTACCTACTTTTCTACATGGTCAGTGGGCTTGAGGTATAATCCGTGGCGGCTTCATCACTGTTCCACTGCTTAATCATTCCAAACCCAAGACGATATTCGATTGTATAGTAGCATGTCTGGCAACGGTCTATTGACCACACCAGTAGCATAGCTCGGCGTTTCTCTGGTATTTCCCATGTTTCCGGCATTGAGGGTTCCTTTCGGAACGATACCGCCTCCCATGCCACATTTCCATTTCTTTTCGGCAACGGCGCAAAAAGAGGCGACTTTTCTAGGTCAGGATACGGCAACACGGGCCATTGAGTAAAGTTTGTGGGGCACGCATGGCTCGTCGAAGTATCATTGTGTTATTGATCTTTTGAGAGAGCCGCCTGGTTAGCGGGCGGCGAATTCGTCGCTGCTTGTATGCATATGATCGTGGGTTTAGTATAATGAATGGTACAGCTGTTTCCGTTGAAAAGACAACTTGAAGTTTCAATCAGCGTGATCCAGGGCTACTCAAGCTTTGTGAGCAGAGTTCTCGCGAGATTGGATCAGTCTCAAAATGGGGAATCATGGTTGACCTTGGGTTCGGCACTTTTTTGAGGTCCATGTGAACCCCAATCATTAAACGTATTTTGTTCCAACTGTTGGGACTTGTTGCTTTGGTCAATGAGGCCTGTCCAGTTTTCCTATTCAGAGCATTGAACTGGGTCAAGCACATCGAGTCGCGTTTCCGAGGTAGCTCCGCACTTGCGTCCCCTCGTAGATCAGTAGCCCTAGTCAGCAAATCACAGCAGTACAAGCATAATATCATGCCTACTGAAATCATGTAGAATAAAGAATGACGATTTTTCTGAAAACCGCTGAGACTCAATTTATTATCTAAGTGAAGATTCGGTGAACATGTCGCCGCCCCCGCAACTCGAGAATCTATTGATCGAGCGATTGTCTCCCGGCACTGTGCTTTTGAGCTATAATGCGCCAAAGAGGTCCAATGCATTTACGCCACAGCAATATGATGATTTAAGAGCTGGATTGGTCTGGGCGAGAGACGAGGAGGAGGTTAGGGTTGTTGTTGTGTAAGTTCTGTCCCATGAGTGGCTTCGGGCTATTCTGGGTGAATACTGATCTTTGGGGAACAGTAACGGCAAGGGGAAGCATTACTGCGCTGGTAAGTATCATAATACTCACGACTAAACTTGTGCAGCGCGCATTGACGGGCATATCTAGGTCGCGCAATGGGCGGTGCAGAGGACACCATATCTGCCGAAGTGGAAGCAGGAAGCAAACTCTCCCAAGTTCTACTCCAGTACCCAAAAGTATTGATTGCAGCCGCACACGGTGCAAGTGTAGGATGGGGATGCACACAGCTCAGTAATTTTGACCTCATATACGCGCACCAGAATGCATTCTTCCAGACCCCGTTCTTACCCCTAGGAATTGTACCTGAGGGCGGTTCGTCGTACAATTTCCCGGAAGTCATGGGAAAACCACGCGCTAATGCATTGTTACTTGCTGGAGACCGGTTATCAGCTCAGGAAGCATATGTAGGCGGCTTGATCACGGCGGTCGTCCAAGCCCCCACCCCCGACGAGTTTTTAGCGCAGGTTGTAGAGAAGGCGAAGAGGATTGGGACGTTTAGCAGCGAAGCACTACAAATGACGAAGAGGCTAACGGCAGAGGCATTGAATAACTTGGAGGCTAGGAAAGCGGCGGGAGAGAGGGAGCGGAGGGATATCTTGATTAGGTTCTCGAGGGAGGAGACAAAAGCTAGTATGGCGGCATTTGGGAAGAAGGACGGGAAGTCTAAGATGTGAATTAACATTGGTAATCGGTTTATTTCTTCGATGTTTCCTGGGAGATATTGAAGAGCTTGCATGTGCGTGATTTATGACGTTACCCGCCTTGTGATGATGTTTGTCGGGGTGCTGTGTTCAGTGAATGAACCCATGTTCCGATCCGCCGGTGGAGCCCGATAGTAACCTTAAGTTCTTATCGATAACCTTAAAATTCAACCGAATGCCGAAACTACATCTACACCAGTACCATCCTCCATTGCTCCACTAAACCTTGGAATCTCTAGATCTACTAAGTCTCCTACATTCTAAATTACAAAGATGGCTGAAGGGGCACCGAAGCACGGAACAGTAGCTCATTTGCTTCCGCAGACCTATAAGCGCTTAGTCTCGGAATGGCTGGAAGAGGATACTCCCAGCTTTGACTATGGCGGTTTTGTGGTGGGCGAAGAGATATCAGAGGCAAAACTCTTGGGAAAGAGCGAAGTCAGTATGCTCTACATTATGTTTTATATTTTCCTGACTTTTCACCAGGGAATTGTTGCTGGAGTACCCTTCTTCGACGAGGTCTTTCGGCAACTGGACTGCACGTGAGTCTTGCAGACAACTCTGTTGATGCATGATTAAAATCTAATTACTGGAAGTGTTGAGTGGCATGTGAAAGAAGGAGACGCTTTCAATCCCATCAAACACTGTGCTACAGTACGAGGCCCCGTCCGGAAACTGTTGTTAGGTGAACGAGTTGCATTGAACACTCTTGCACGCTGCTCAGGCATCGCGACAAAGTCAGCACGGCTTTTGAAACTACTCCGCGATGCTGGATATCCAAATATATTAGCCGGCACTCGTAAGACTACTCCCGGATTCCGCCTAGTGGAAAAGTACGGCATGCTTGTTGGAGGTGTTGACGCCCACCGGGTGGATCTCTCTGCAATGACAATGTTGAAGGACAATCATATAGTAGCTGCTGGAAGCATCACTAACGCAGTCCGCGCCGCCAAGTCAGCCGGAGGATTCGCAATCAAAGTTGAAGTTGAATGCCAGAGCTTTGAAGAGGCAGATGAAGCCATTGCAGCAGGAGCAGACATTGTTATGCTTGACAATTTCACTCCCGATGGTGTCAAAGTTGCAGCTGCGCAACTCAAAGACAAGTGGGGAAGAGGCACTGGAGACCGAAAAGCGTTCCTAGTCGAAGTCAGTGGAGGGTTGACAGAGGAGAATGTGGCGCCATATGTATGCCCGGATGTTGACATTGTGAGCACGAGCAGCATCCATCAAGGTGTAAAGCATGTCGATTTCTCCCTGAAGATCGTACCCAAGGGACAAGAGTCCAAGAAGGCAAGTGGGGAGAGCTTAGAGGTGTAGAAATATGTAGTAGCCTATATGTATTATGAAGAATATGTTCAAGAGTAGATAAAGACTACACACCACTACACAAACTTGGCTTTTAAGATTTTGAAATTCGGATGAAGCCCTTCATCCCGCTATGAATCAGACGTTATCGCGGCTTCAAAGTCGGAGAGCTAACTATCCTATCTGAAACTACATTTCCAGAGCTGTCTCCTTGCCCCTTCTTTATCTCCACGCGTTTTACTGCCTCTTCCAGAGTCGCATACACTATCATAAGTTCGATTTTATACGTAAAGTGCTAGGTCTGCATCTATATTCTCCAGCATGACACACACGTACCGAACGTGCGGAATTGCTGCAGGAGAGCTCACTAACTGCATATAGCAGACTGACAGGCATTGCGGAGATTTTCGAGGCCACCACCAATCTCCAGTTTAGTGAGATTACCGAGAACAATGGAACCTGTTCCACAGTAGTATGTAGATTGGCCGTTGTAGCCAAGGTCCTAATTGCATAGATAGCTCACTGACTCCCAGATTCAATATTGCTCATTAAGGATGCGCAACGCGGATCGTAAAGAAGCACTTTTCTATACATCAATGCAAATCTTTCAGTCGTTCTGCCCTATAGGCTCTAAGTAGTGTACACGAATCTAGGGCTTTCATCTCCAAGCTCCGCTATATCCTCATCCGACATTCCCTCAACCCTATGGTTCTCTTCTCCCTTTTCGCGCCTAGCATTTGCACGTGCGAAGTAAGTCCATAATACTGTATAGCAGATAAGAGCAAATGCTACCATAGCCATCGAAACAGCGTGCCCTTTGACATATCTGGGTCCTTCTTGCTTGGGATACAACTTGGTGTTGTCAGTGATGAGATTCCAGGGAGCAGAATAATATCAAACTTACAAAACTGGACATGATTCCAGCACAGTTTCCTATACTGAGCTGCAGACCGGTAGCGGTCGTGCGTTTTCCGTAGCGAGGGCAATTGGTGGGCAACCAGGCAAGGGGTAACTGATACAGAATAGGTGAGCAATCAATCCTGGGAGAGTTGTCTTTCAATACAATCACTTACTCCTACACAAACATACAATCCCATTGCCACCAAGAAACAACCAGCATAATGGACGCCGGAGCCGGAATCGCTAATCAACATAGCGTATCCAACGATACTGACAATACCCAAAGCGATGGTATAGAGAGCCCTCTGTTGCTGACGATCCGAGACTTTGGCGATTATCAAATAAGTTATGGCTCCCAGGGAGTAACATGGAATTGTAAGGACTTGTACGAGAGCGGATGAAGCATCAGGATTGATGCCTCGAATGATGGTTGGCAGAAAAGTGCTATAGCCGTAAAGCATAGTATCGCTTCCAAACTGAGCAAATGAAAAGGTCCAGACTTTCCAATCTCTCAATCCTTTCTTGACATCTGCCCAGTGGAATTCTGCTGCTTTGGCGGTATATCCGGTTTGCCTTGTAAGCCTGGCAGCTGCCATAGCTTTCTCCTTGTCGTTGAGGAAGTAGGCTACCTTTGGATTATCGGGGAGAATCCACCACACTGCAATTCCAAGAACCACCGTTGGAAGACCTTCGATGATCATGATCCAGCGCCAGCCGTTGAGACCTTGAAGCCCTTGCATGTGGCCGATCGCGAAAGCCAGTAGTCCACCGCATGCTCCTGCCAATGCAGCGCTCACGAACAAATACTAGATTTAGGAGTTAGTCATGAATAAAATCGTGATCAACGGACTGGGTGTATTTACGCCGATGCGGACTGAAACATGTCAGTAAACAATTCTGTTGTAGAGGATTCAAGTACTTACGCGCAAGCTCACGTTTCGTGTAGAATAGTGTCAAGTATATGGCCATTCCTAAATAGCTGTTAGTAAATCTGTGCATAGTCCTCCGTCAATGGGGATATTACCTGGAAAGAGACCTCCTTCAACAGCCCCGAGCAGCAAACGACATACAATCAAACCAGCATAATTCTGAACGATTCCAGTGAGGGTAGCTATGATACCCCAGCTCAACGTAATGAATGCGATCCAGCGCGAAGGCCTCAACTTCTTCAAAACGAGGTTTGATGGAAGTTCTGAAAGAATGTAAGTGACAAACAGAATCGACACTGCGACTTGGAACTGATTCGGACTAAGTGACAGATCGGACTCCATGTTGTATAAACGTGCATTTCCGATATTCACACTAATTTGATATGTAAGCACCTTGAGAGACAGGCAGAGAAGTCTCTACTTACCGATCCAGAAAACTCAGTAGGTAGAGCAGCATAACGACAGGCACAAGATACGCATCCAGTTTCCTGACAAGCTTGCCTTCGGCCTTGACATCTACCTCTTCGAGTTGGCCTTCTATCTCACTACCATCGGTTGACTTTCCGGCCATTGGGGCCGACTGGACGCCGATCTCTTTATCCGAGTCATTCATTTTGTCGAGTCTTGTATGCGCGGTGGTGGTTGAAGGATTGGTTTTGTAATTTACAGCTTCGCGAACCAGATATGAAGTCACAAAACGTGCCAGGGGTTTAACATGGTAGATCGCAGGGTGTCCGTCAAAACATCACAAGGAGGCGAAACCTTTTAAAAAGGTCTGCCAGGCCAGGTGCTACAAGGCCATGTCAAGATTGAAGCGGGCGGGGCTGGGCCAATGACCACGCGCGGCCTTCCCGCTTCCGGTTTACCTTTGGTAGCTAAACTTTTTTAGCCCTGGAGATACGGGACGCTGATAACGGCGGGGATGCCGAGAAATACATACGGGGTGTCGCCAATGTTGGGGGCATGATATGTGGCAGGGGGATCATCTTCGAAAGATGGGGGTAGATTACATACCCATCCCATTACTAGCACACTCACATGCGGCACTTCGCAGGTTGGACTTAGATACCTCCAGGGTGGGATTTGACCTTGATATCTTCGATGAGTGGAGTCTTTACTAGCATATCACTATCTGTAGTGATGATAAATACATGCTACTGCCCCTGATACGTACGTATCGCCTTTGATGCTATTGAGCTTCGGTCCCTCGTATACGAGGTTTGATTACTATTTGTGTAACCAGACACAAGTTGGATGCATGCGTCCCCATTCTTTGGTCATGACTTCAAGAGTGGAGAAGATGTGTGCATAACGGCTGTGCACCTCGCATTTCCCCATGTTTTGATCTACGAGTCATGGTATAATCTGGGGAAAGCTCCCCCTTTAGTCACTAGTTTCCCGGCATTGACGTTCGTGTCATGAATTGTTAGACGATGATGAGGCCGCCCGTTCCACATCCGGCTCACAGTGGGATGGTATGACTATGCCGCTATAGATATCAATGTGGGCCATAGGATTAATGGGCCAAATCAATTCATCGCGCGGTACCTCTACCTCGGCCGTGTCATGGGTCGTTTGGTGGCTAACCTGCCCGTTGGACAGTGTGCGACGAGCGATGTACCGAACTTCTTGTGCCATTTGTCTGATTAGAGGCCACAGTCCCCCCATTGTGTGCAGGCATCCAATAGAAAGTCGTAATCGATCCCTCGCAATTGCAGCGGCGTGGTCTTCGAGAAGATTGCTGCAAGCAGATACTTGCGCGGTCGCTATAGACGCCACAATGCACATGGTGAACAGATGGTGCGTCTCGTTTGGGCCAGGTATGGAGAGTAATCTGGTCTGGAATTCAGCCGCTTTGAGTACTCTAGCTGTATGAACGCTTCGACTCTGTTTCAAAGATTCGACAAAAGGGACTGGAGTTGCGAAGCTTGAAGTGGACAATTCTTCTAAGCTATATGTCAGCGATGAAAAGGGGCGGTGAACGTTGATGATGATGCTATCTCCGTCAGCATTGACCACAACAGATGGCTGAGAACAACTCACATGGCGTAGACCATATGCGCAAGAAACATGACTTCGTCTACTTTTCCATTAGGACGTAACGCATCCTTTTTACATGCGGGTAGGAGAGACTGCCAACTTGCAACCCTGGCATCCACAGCAGCAATTAGTGCATCTCCGAAGGTGCCAGTTTCCATAAATGATCTCATGATAAATGCGACATTCTGAGAGATATCGTATAGGTAGACCATCGAGGAGTAGATCACTTCGATATCAGATAAGTCCCTCATATCGTATTCTTGCCAGGTCACTGCTGGCGGTATTTGCTATTTATTCTCAGCAGAAGGAAGACGTCAAATACTAGGATCACTTACCCCTGAATAATAATACTCATCATCGCAGGGTAAATCGACATAATTAGGAACATCCCTCATGGTAAACTCTGGATTACTTTTGACTACAGCGTTGTGCTGATCGGTGAGATGTAAGAAGTAATAAGTCCTTCTCCAAGACTCCTCTAGCACGGGGTTACCTTCGCCGTGATCCCCTGCGAAACTTTTCGAATTGATTTGCATTTCTAAACCCATTGAGATAGCTTTGTCGAGCATATTCCGCGCCTCAGTCCTGATATTGTGATGATCTTGTGCGATGGAGAAAAGCAGCAAAGCTTGAATGTTGAAGCCCGTCTTTGAAAGACCACAACACAGTGCTTGATTTGCAACTGCATAGTATGGCTCTGACGGTGTCCATGGAGCATATACGCTTCCAATCCATTCCAGAACAGGAAGTAAATTTTCCATGCCATGGTTGCGAATGAGTTTTCTTTGGTTCAGAAAATGAAGTGGTAAGGTTATTGGAATGGATGGGTAGAAATTTTCGTAGAAAAGCTCAATCAGACGATCTGGGTTGACTGAGAAAGCTAAATTGTCGCAGGCATTGAGCGAAAACGACATTTCATCTAACTCGCTCACATTTGGTATTGTGATAAATCCATCTTGTTTCTCTTGATTAGAGCATTGATGCCCGGTATTTTTCTCAGTCTGCTGGGCTTGTTCGGCTTGTTGTAATGCTATTCGCCGTCGTGCCAGGGCAGCTTTATCCAGCCCTCCTCTTCGAGATTTCGTATAAGTACATTCTTTTCCATCTCTTCGACAACGTTTGCAAACAGGTTGAGTTGCGTCACACTTGACGTGACGGCTCCGACACTGTATACATGCAAGAGCTACTCGGTTGATGGGCTTGGGTTCGGATGAGGCCGCATCCATTTCATCCGAAAAAAGAGCGCTGGAAGCCTTATGCTCCCAATATGCGCTAGTCTTTCTCGCGGCTTCTTCGTTAATCTCCTAATTCAAAGAATTGCTATGAAAGACATGAATAAAACGTTTGCCGGGATGGACCAGTGATTGAAAGATACAGCATCAGGACTGGATTTCTGAGGCTGAAGTCTGGAGTTCCGTTCAGTCATTCGTCACTAACCCGATTAGGAAGAGCCGGTCGAAAACGTAAGTGCCTCTCATAGCAGCTCAGCAGCCCATTCCACAGTGGAGTCGTTTGGTGATAATGAGAACCTACATATTCAAAGAATCGGTAACCGATGTTGTGGTCGCGGGCTACCTGAAGTCATGCAACTAAAGCTCATCCTCGGACTTGGGTGTAGCTCTCGCGGTACCAAACGGTCGGGAATAGAGACTAGTACAACAAATGCAGGATGGCGAACACTTTTTATGTGATTTATGGGATTGGCGACTAGAATAATAAATGTATCTATCTATATCACTTAAAATTAAAGATCAAATCGCTTCGCTAACTATGCAGCCAATAGTCCCCGTTGAGGTTGGCATAATGTTAGATCCATCTCGAGATGTCTCCACCATCCGGAGAGTCGCAATAAGGCGTATGTGTGTCCGATACAAAACTGTGAGACCTGGATTGGGTGGAACACTGATTAATGAACATAGCAGAGCTTGCTGTATAATCTTATTATTTTGGTTTTCCACCAGAGAGAATCCGAAGTGCCAATGGGGACACACCACTGATGTTCCGCCACTAACCGGGGCGGGCGTTGCCCATTCAACCGACCAATCAACAAACATAGTCAGCTTCAACGTCATCTTTGAACATTACTACATTTTTTTTGAGAGTAGCACGCAGTCAATAGAATACCACCGTAAAGTTGCAGACAATGGCTCGCCTTCGCAAAGGGAGCGCTATTCCTGACTCTCCGTTCCTTCTTCCCACGACGACCTCAAAACTGACTCGTTCGAGCCCACGCAAAGCTCCCCGCGAATCTCCTTCAACACGCGAATTACGATACAACTCATCTCAGGACCCCGAAGAGTCTTTCCTAGTTCCAAAAATTCCATCACGACTACAGAATACGGACGGAGCGGAGACACCAAAGAGACAGCGGATTCTGCGACCGGTTGCGAGCAATAGCAAGCTCCTCAGAAAACTTAGTAGCGAGAGTTTGGCCAGTCCCGAGAAGAAAGATAGAAGCAAGTTAAACGATACCAATCTGAGGCTCTCATATTCAAAAAATCTGGCACGGACAGTGGCAAGGAGGCAGGTCAAGGCCGGAAAGATCATTGATGTCGCCATTGAGGTGGAGCCAACAGTACTGGATGAAGATGAGGAACCCGATCAGAGTATCTTATGCGGAGAGGAAGAGACCACTCCGGAAGAGACAGAAGGGGCAGGTGCTGTCGTAACAGAAGAGGACGACGACGACGACGACGACGACGACGACGACGACGACGATGATGAGGATCCAGTCGTTAATGTCAAAGCCCGGAGGCGGAAGGCGCCTACTCAAGCCTACACCCCCGAATCCGATGAACCTAGCGAGGATGAATTGCCAGCCAACAGAGATCAGACTCAAAAACTACCACTCAGACAAAAGTACGTAGAGTCAAAGTCAGAATCTGACGGTCAGCCCGCACCCGAGGTTGGACAGATATCGGTATCAAATTGGGCGCAAGAGGTAATCGATTTGACAAGCTCACCGGTTACTCGTCCCTCATTTGCTGTCCCGCCTCTACCTCGACCCAGCGAGAACTCCGACTCAATTCAAACCTCTCGCCCCACAAGCTCATATTCGAATGACGGGGCTGCAGTTCTGAATTTGTACGTCTACGTATTATATCACTTATACTTTAGCTAATCTTTTGAAGCTCTCCAACACCCAAGAAGCAACGCTCCCCTCGAAAGGCTCCGCCGATTTCTCGACCTCGCACACCTTCACCACCGCCAAGTCCGTCGAAGCTCGTCTCGCCTTCCAAGAAAAAGAACCGCATTCCACTAGCGACGAGCCTGAGGCCTAGCATTGACGCTTTCTGGTCTGCCGATGTGGTGAACGACTGGAACGATCAGCATTCACCGGCAAAACCACTCCTTTCTCCACGAAAAGAAAAGTGGCTACAGAGTCTAAGAGAGATGGAAAAAAGTGATTCATCTGACAGTGATGCTTCGTTCACTTCTCCAACGACCTCTCCACGCAAGAAGAAAACCGCCAGTCCAATCAAGAAGGAATCTAGCGCATCACCAACAGTCGCAGATATCAGGAAGCAACGTAAAGCCTTTGCGGCAGCCAAACATCAGATCGCCGAATCTTTCCTCGCAGAGCTTGATCAAACTATAGCCGAAGGACGCATAGCATCTCTATCTGCATCGACGGGTGGTATCAAACTCGTCTGGTCCCGCACCTTGAAAACAACAGCAGGCCGAGCAAACTGGCGGCGCGAACAATTACGCCTCCGAACCGGTAGTGAATCGGATCCCACAGCCATTCGGACGGAGGTTCGTCACCACTGCAGCATTGAACTAGCTGAGAAGGTTATTGACGACACCGAGCGCCTTTACAATGTTCTCGCCCACGAATACTGTCACCTCCTCACCTTCATGATCTCTGAAGTGCGCAACCACCCTCACGGTGCCGAATTCAAGGCCTGGGGCGCAAAAGTCACATCGGCTTTCGCGGATCGTGGGGTCGAGGTCACTACGAAGCATTCTTACTCTATCGAGTACAAGTATGTCTGGGCCTGTGTGAGCTGTGGTTACGAGTTCAAGCGTCATAGCCGGAGCATCGACCCTGTGAGGCATAGCTGTGGCAAGTGCAGGGGGAAATTAGTGCAAATTAGACCTACTCCTCGCGGTGGCAATGCTGCTTCATCTAAGGCTACTGCTTTAGGTAAGGGTGCCGATGCTACTGGACAGAAGAAGAGCGAGTACCAAACTTTCGTCAAGGAGAATTTCAAGCGCGTGAAGGGCGAACTCGAGGCTAACGGTCTAGAGTCACAGATGGGAAAGGTCATGGAGGCATTAGGAAAGGAGTATAGGGCACAGAAAGAGGCGAAGAAAGTGGCTGATGCTTCAGCGGTCGTCAAGCAGGTTGGAGAGGTTGAACTTGCTCTTGAGGCATTGACGCTGAAGGATGATGAGGTGTGAGCCAGTCTTGCTTGATAGGGCAAGACAATTCAGAAGTGTATATGTATGATTATGATGATGAACGGAGTCAAAATATTACATCTCAATTGACTTGCTTACGATGCTCAGCTGGTGCATGGTGATAACTTTTCATATCAAACACTCACATCCGGGGCAATTAAATTTACACCCTTGGTAAATCACGAAATTAAACTTAATCTATGAACAGCATCACTCTTCAAATCTCTTCAACATTCGAGCGAACATACTCATCTACCACGATCTCAATAACCAAAAATCTGTTCTCTACCCTATCTTCGAGAACATGTTCAAATTCAGACGCAGATCTCGGATCATATACACAATCTAAAAACTATACCACTCAATTCATAAACCCAGAACTGCCAAAAATGTCCCAGACAACACTCTTATGTATCCCGTCCCAAGGTGCACAACCCCGCAAACTCCACACCCCTCTAAAGACAAAACCTCATACTCTCCCTCCACGTCCCTCCACATTTCCCCTCCCCTCAAACTCCCCAGATCTAAAAACTCAAATCCAAACGACCAAAAAACTTTCGAATAACAACCCAACACATTCTCACCCAAACTCACTTCAACGTACTCCCCCTCATAACCTTAAACTTACAGAACAAAGAACGACACAATCAATTACTCCCCATCCTATCCCATACGCAAAGAACCGAACAAACTCTATTTCCCGTCCACGTCAAATCTGTTAGAAGTATCAAGATTTCGAAAAGGAAAACAAGGCTAACATGTGGGGCCATACAAACATGAACAGTACGATTTCCACGTACGCACGTATACGCACGTAACGACAATAAATAGAATGGTATTCGTGCATGCAGTGTAATTGCACTAGTCACATCCCGCTGCGCTTTTCTAGATGCTTGACCTGGCTTGACCTGACTCACAGCTCCACAAACCCATAAATAGCTACGCCAAGTTTCGGAGAATGCGAAAATAGGAACCAGAAACCCGTCTTCGTTCGTTCGCACATTCGCACATTCGTTCGCTTACGTACATGCACATCTCTCTCTCTCTCTATTCCACACAAAACAACAAAAGCTACAAAGATCCCTGACGTTTGAGATTTGGTCTAGATAGTCAATATTAATATAGAATGGAATATATTAATTAATAAATAGCTATCTACCGATCCTCCACCTTACCCTCCAACACAGGAAGAGGAACAAGAAACAAGTCCAACGCATCCAGAACTCCTCCGGTACATGTATATAGATAGTGGTGATGACTGCATGTCCTGAGACCGGCTTCATGATGCATGCGTAGTTGTATTGTTTCGATTCCTCTCTGTGTATGTCGAATCTAGATGTGTATCGCGGCTTTCATGAAGATGCTGGGTAATAATGCGACTTTCTTTCCAAATATATGCATCGACTGCATGGTAGTCGACAAGACCCAAAATTCAAGCTACGGGACTTAAGATAACCTAAATTAGTCAGAATCTGCCATGGTGGTTACATATGCCGTTGCTGGTCTGGGCTTTTGCTCTGCTACATCTCGCTTCACTGAGACGCTGCACACGCTCTAGACGCACAAACACATTGGTTTAAGTAGAAAAACGGAAATACATTTGCATGCTAAACACCATACTAAAAAATACAGGCCGGGCCCAAATATCTCAACTTTGGGCCAGGATGAGAGCCACAAGTGCGAAAATGGAAAGGGAAATCTCTCTGCCAACTTCCGCAGAATGCCAGCAGTGGCATCAGCATCCTCGATGATAGCGCCGGCATACCTTCAAGAACGTCAATTTCCTCCCCAATCCCTATAACCCCGCCCAATTCCGTCATGATATGTGTGTATCTTCTTCGCCTGGGTTTTCTTGACTCCTTGGTATCTACATCCCCAGTATCGAGTATTTTAGGTTATTCATCCAAATTCGTATAAGATGATTTATGACTTGGCGGCCTTGGCCATGGTGTTAAGGGCACTGCCATTCTTGAACCATTCCATTTGGCCTTCGTTGAAGGTGTGGGAGAGCTCAACGTCGAAGGTCTTGCCACCGTCGGCGGGGTGTACTCGGAGGGTCATTGGCTTGCCAACAGCGAGCTGAGTGCACAAAAGGTCGACCTTGTCATTGGGGCCAATCTTGTCGTAGTCGGCGGGGTCGGAGAAGGTAAGAGGAAGCATACCTTGCTTCTTCAAGTTGGTCTCGTGCTGTGCTCAAGTTAGCATCGATTCTCGCTTAAGATGGGCCTGTATGCAACTTACGATACGGGCGAATGATCGAGTGATGATGGCAAGACCACCCAAATGCCTGGGCTCCAAAGCGGCGTGCTCACGTGAGCTACCCTCGCCGTAGTTCCAGTCACCAACGACAACCCACCTGATGCCGTTCTTCTTGTAGTCACGAGCGACAGCAGGGACAGCATCGTAGTCATTAGAGAGGATGTTCTTGATCTTGTTGGCCTCACCGTTCTCAGCGTTGATGGCACCGATAAGCATGTTGTTCGAGATGTTGTCAAGATGTCCACGGTACTTCAACCAGGGACCGGCCATGGAGATGTGGTCGGTGGTAGTCTTGCCCTGAGCCTTGATGAGGATGGGGAGATCAAGAGCATCCTTGCCATCCCAAGCATTGAACGGCTCAAGAATCTGGAGACGGTCAGAGGTGGGAGAGACGGCAACAGAGACAGAGGAACGGTCAGCAGGAGGAGCCTGGTAGGTGTCTTGTCCTGGATCATATCCTTGAGATGGAAGACCATCGCCGGAGGGCTCCTTGAGCTTGAACTCTTTGCCGTCCTTGTCCAAAAGGGTATCGGTCAATGGGTTAAAGTTGAGGGTGCCTGCAATAGTCATGGCGACGACAAGGTCGGGAGAGGTGACGAAAGAGTGGGTAGCTGGGTTGGCATCGTTACGTCCAGTGAAGTTACGGTTGTAAGATGAGACGATAGAGTTAGGCTCGCCCTTCTTTACATCTCGGCGATCCCACTGACCAATGCAAGGCTGGAAAAAGTTAGTATTAATGAAATTGCACAGAGTCCAAAACTTGGCTTCAAGTTGATTGGAGAGGTCAGGTACTTACACCGCATGCGTTGGCAAGAACCATACCACCGAATTCCTCGAAAGTCTTCAATTGACCATCACGAGCGATCGTGGCGCGAATCTGCTCACTACCAGGGGTGACAGTGAAGAGAGACTTGGCCTTAACACCATGGGACATGGCATCTTCAGCGATGGAGGCAGCGCGGGACATGTCTTCGTATGAAGAGTTGGTGCACGAGCCAATAAGACCAACCTTCATCTCCTCGGGCCACTTGTTGGCCTTGACGGCCTCTTTGAATTTGCTGATGGGAGTAGCAAGATCTGGAGTGAATGGACCGTTGATGTGAGGTTCAAGCTCAGAGAGGTTAATCTCAATCAGCTCGTCGTACTCGGCACCCTCGTCCTCGCGAAGCTCGGCGGCATATTCGCGGGAGAAGTCACCAATAGCCTGTCGCTTAGTAGCCTTGAGGTAGTCGTACATGCGGTCATTGAAGGGGAAAACGGAGGTGGTGGCACCAATCTCTGCCCCCATGTTGCAGATAGTAGCCATGCCCGTGCAGGACAAGGTCTCAGTACCCGGGCCATGGTATTCGACGATAGCACCAGTTCCACCCTTTACGGTGAGGATTCCGGCGACCTTGAGGATGATGTCTAGAGTGGTTGTTAGCTCGCTGTAGCTCAATTGATAGCTGCCTCTACCCCGCAGCCACACGGAGCTCGGAGCCTAGGCCCAAACTGAAGAAGCTCGGATAAGGGGAAAACGTACCCTTTGGCGCTGTCCAGCCAGACATCTTGCCAGTAAGCTTAACACCAATGACTTTGGGAGCCTTCAATTCCCATGGAAGGTTGGCCATGACGTCAACGGCATCAGCGCCACCGACACCGATGGCACACATACCGAGACCTCCGGCATTGGGAGTATGCGAGTCGGTACCGATCAACAGAGCACCGGGGAAGGCGTAGTTCTCGAGGATAATCTGATGAATGATACCTGAGCCTGGACGCCAGAAACCAATGTTGTACTTGGCGCAAGCAGTGGACAAGAAGTCGTAAACCTCCTTGTTTATCTCGTTGGCGCGAGCCAAATCCTTATCTCCGCCAACCTGTGCCTCGATAAGATGGTCACAGTGGACAGTGGTCGGGGTCGCAACGGCGTCCATGCCAGCGGACATGAATTGGAGGATAGCCATCTGAGCGGTGGCATCCTGGCAAGCAACACGGTCGGGGCGAAGCTTGAGGTAGCTCTTGCCTCGCTCGATGTCCTGGCCATGGGGATCGTCCAGATGGGAGTAGAGGATCTTCTCGGCCAGGGTGAGCGGTCGGTTGAGGCGGCCTCGGACAATGCCCAAGTTCTCGCTCATCTTCTGGTAGTTAATGTAGTTGCCCTTCTCCCAGTTGGTCATCTCGACCTTGCGGGAGAGAGGAGCATCTGTGACGGTCGCCAATTGCCTTCGTCCAAGGCTCTGGCCGAGCTGGCCGAGCCTGGCGAGTCTCTGCATGTTGGGCGAGGAAGTTCTGGGGAGAGGAGGGAAGGGAGGAGTGGAGAGGGTGAGGTGATGGTGGAGGAGAGGATGAAAAAGAACGTCAGAAGCCAGAAGCTTGCCGCAAGATGGCCGATAACTAATAGCGAAACACGAGAGCGCTGATTGGCCGAGGCGGGTGGTCTGCAGGTCTGCGAGGGCTGCACGGCTTCTGCTACCTCGGCGTCAAAATAACAGACAACGGCAACTCTTTCCCGCTGGTCCGCGTTTCACATGGCAGTTGTTCGCCGTGATGGGATGCGAAAAAGCGCGCAAAAAAAAATATAATTAAAATGACAATGCTACGGTACTGTGCGTGTCGGCTGTTCCGCTGCCTCCGCCGGCCGAGTCGTCCTAAGCACTGCATTATATGAATCGCCGGGCGACTCTGTTGGGAGTCCTGCCCAGCTCGATGAAGCTGCTGCTGCTTGCTGCTGCTCTTTCGCCATGTCGTCACTCCCGCGGCAAGCACCAAGCACCACTACAATTGAAGAGCAGACCTCGATCCCGTTTTGTTTTTTCCGCAGCTCCAGATGCTCCCATTGGGCTGATTGGTACAAGATAACGCTGGGCGGTGAGCTGCCACGCCCTCTCCGCACCGATTCCTGGCATACTTTCGTCGATTCGCCGCATACACAATTATGACCGTATACTTACTTCGCGCTGCCTATGCCTCCCGCGTCCAAGGTTGCAGCGCGATGTCTGCAGACCAGACCTGCAGACCATGAAAAAATCCAGGCTAACCACATACTCGGCCACTTCCAGCCCCAGCTCGGCCAACTAACAGTGCTAACAACTGCCAACTACTCAGCTAGACCTGCTAAGCCCACTTACCCGCGGACGGCTCTGGAATCCTTGCCAAGCCCGGGCCCTTTGTAGCGAAAATTTCTGCGGACCTGCAGACACTTTTTTTCCCACCCACGCCGCGCACGTTCCCGCTAACCGAGTTACATTCCAATTCTCATCTCCATTACCGATTGCCAACCGTATCCGCGGCCGAACTGCCTCTGTTTGTCTTACACTCCTTCACAACAAACATGCCTGCCATACGCGGAGACAAGTCCAAGAAGAAGGCCAGGAGGCATACCCGCGATCTCGACCAGATCCACGCAGACCTCCGCTCCGAGAAGCACCTCGCCCAGTACAAGGACACAAAGGCCGCCGAGGACCTTCCTGGCCTGGGACAATGGTATTGCAAGGAGTGCGCAAAGTGGTTTGAGAGTGAGGCAAACTTTGGAGCCCACCAGAAGGGGAAGGTCCACAAGCGGAGGTGAGCAGTTTCTCATGTGGAGGAAGCCCATGTGGGGGAGATGGGAGGAATGAGGATACTGACTAGCGACCAGGCTGCGGCAGTTGCGTGAAGAACCATACTCTCAGAAGGAAGCAGAAGCCGCAATTGGCCTCACTACGGACAATGGCAAGCGGACGACTGCGTTGATGGAGGTGGACGACAACCCAGCTGCAAGCTGAGCCATGGTGGGGGGAAATGATATACGAGAAATATACAATCAAGCCAAAAGCCACAAACGGCGCAGAGGGCAATTGGGGGAATAAGCAAAATCGCAGGGCCATGACCAAAAGGGAGTGCAAGATGTGAACGACAAGCAACAGTTGTATTTGTTGTGCATTGTGGTAGCTGAGGCATCCATCTGCTCGTGTTGCCTGATACATGAGGCTCGCTGCCTCTGCCTGGAGCCGCACTCGCACGGCTAACGCATGCGACTAGGGCTGAAGATCGCGCGCGCAAAATAATTCAATGATACCCAAGACTACAATTTAGCAAATGAGAAATGACAAAATACTCATTACAAACACTTCAATGTTTCAAAATTGCATATTCGTGAAATTTTGTGAATTAGGTACCCATGATAGATGGTGCCTGAGTTCTGCCTAGTCGCTACCTACAAAGCTCCAAACCCCCAAAAACAGAGAACCATCCATGGACCCTATATATAATGTCACACAGAAAACAATCCCCAAAGCACCAGCACTAGCAGACCCCTCCAAGCCCCTCATCAGCCTCACACCTCTTCCACAAATCAAACTACTCTCTCACCTGACGATCCTACCTCACATTTTATAAATATGCAATACAACACCACACCCCTCTTCGGCGGCGCCATCACAGTCGATATCCCAACCGGATACGGCGACGCAAGGTACATTCACCCTACCTATCCACTAACCCCCATCCCCCCTTCACCCTCCAACCCCAGAAACCCCAAGAAACTAACCCCATCCCAGCAACATCCGCCAAATCCCCGACCACCAAGAAGTCTATCTCGACAGCACAGGCTTCACCTCAATCGTGATCGAAATCCTAGAGCGCGTGGAAAAGGGGTCTGGCACCGATGACGAAGCACTACAGTATCATTTCCAGGATCTGGTGGATGGGACTGGGGATAGTTCGAATGTTTTGAATCAAGGGAAGACGGAGGTTGAGAAGTTACCGTGAGTTTAACTCTTTTTTTTTCACTTTGGCTTTTTGGGTGCTGGGGATGTTGGGGATGTTTGTTTTGATGTTTTTTTCGTGTTGTTTATGAGGATTTGCTTCGTATCTGGGATTTTCTCTCGGATTACAGGACATCCCACACATGTAGGAGGTACAAGTATCGAAGGCGTAGTACACGGGACCCCGATTTCCATTGGTCCGCACCCGCGCGCTTTCTCGGTCGCGGCTCTTCATCTCCCTCTGCTAAAAGGAGAAACGGGTGTCGAAGTTCCCAGGGACCCGGATATGGCGGTCCAGAGACTTCTCCATCCGGGAGCTCCCGTTTTCCGTACACCTGAGGCGCACGATGGGGATGCTAGGACTGAAGGTGATGGTCTACTCATCACATGATCTTCCCTTCACCCTTGATGCTTGACCTACCATTCTTTGTCTTACTCCTCTTATATTATTTTCCTCTATACTTTTCAATTTCCTTCTCTCCATATCCCCCCCTTTTCCCCTCACAAAACCACCCAACCAAACTAACCCACCTCATAGTTCCACCCCGGCGCAAACCCTAACATTCATCCAAACCCCTCCCACCCTGCCCCCAAGCAGCCCACCTCCAAAATCCCCTCGCGCAGATTTCACCTCAATCCACCTCCTCCTCATACGCCTCGTCGCCCAAAAGACAGATATCCTCGTCACAGTCAACGTCCCACACATGGCCGGCGAGTACGAAAAAGCCTCCGGAGAAGGAGAAGGGGGGCAGGAGACGGAAGGTATGAAGAAAGGCGATGAGATTCGTGAGAGGATTAGGACGAGTTTTGAGGTTAGGGAGTGGGGGCTTTTTGATGCTTGATAGAACAGAACTACTACCTAGGTACCTTTTGCGGATCTAGATTTATTATCCTCCTGGGGAGCATGACGGGATGGTAGGAGCAGATATGACTTTCTAACCCAATCTCCAATCTCATTCAATCGACAATTGAAATTCCATCCGCTCAAAAATCTGAGTGAGACGAGAACAAAGTGTCAGAAATTCCACTTATGCTACATATTATAACAGAAAATGCGATGAGCCCTGAGCGCTTTTTTTTTCACCCCAGCTAGCTAGCTAGCCAGCTATCTGACAAATTTTCGACTTCATCATACAATTTAGAAACTTTTTATTTTAATGTTATTTTTTTATTTCCCAGTCTATAGATGAAGAACAAAGGCCATGAAAAGCAATGAATGAATGGATTATTCGGTTTTAAAACGTTTCTATCACAAGTCTAGCGTCTTGTTGTTGCAGTAATCTTGTTCCTGTTGACGACACACTACGAATTGCACTTCCAGCTTCAGAAACAATGTCAACATGCTATCAACTTTTGTTCATATATCTCATGGAATAATCATTACGTTTTGATCGTACTACATGATGCATGATCTCATACAGACCCATACGACGGTCTACCCAGTGACCGATGCCATGCCCGCGTCATGCTCTGCCATTATCTCCCATCCATCTATGCTCTTCTATGAGCTTTGAAATGAGACGCCGCGCGGCTAAAAGCTCAGGCGCGAAATGCAAGATAGGAAACAGATATTCCAACATGTCTAGGCCCTTTTTGTGGTATATCGACAAGTGGAGATAATTACGCTGCGAGTATTGATGCTCGTACAAGAATTAGGAACTTCAACCTCTCTGGCTATAGCCTGCTCGGTTGAGACGTCGTCGTAGTTCACCTATAGCATTCCGATTCCGTGTTCTCTCATCAGTCCCGTCGACTGTCATCCGTGCAATTGGCGCTGTGCCATCCTGACCAGCGAGATCTAAGTTTGGAAGTTGTGATATCGGCAAACCACGACCGGCAGCTAGAAAGGGTGAAGGAGGTAGATCTTCCAGATTTCCTTGTGGACCCACGCCATCCATAAGCGCTGGGTCCACAGGCATATCGAAGCTATTGTAATTAGGTACTTGATTGATTAACTGGGTATGTTGATGTTGGTGGGCCTCATGCTGAGCCGCTTCCAATTGTAATTGGTCACTAGGTGACGGAGATCGACCTGGCTCATTCGGAAAGCGAGTTGCCGCCGCGGGTGTCATTGATTCCTTTGCGCCCGGAGAAGCCTGGATACCTTGTCGGACACGCATTTGTGCCAGGCCTTTATTCATCTCGCTGCACTCTGGACAGTTCCGTATGACTTGACTGACGGTCTCTTTGATCCGAACCCAATGGAACGACTCCGCTATTGCCGCCGTAGTCTTGTTTATGCCACCATGAGATTTGAGATGGACCTGGCGAGCAATCTCATACTGTCTCTGGGGATCAGATATAACTTCTTTACCCTTCAGAACCAGCTTCTCCGGAATATCTCCTTTCGCCGGGATGAGTTTATAGTGAGTCGCGGCGCTACGTAAACGACTCTTCTCTGCTCTATCCGCGCCATTGGGGTATTTTCCATTTTTGAGGTAGAAACGGATTTTGTCGAAACGCTCTTCTGAAACAAAGTCGTCGTCCTGCCCGAGATCTCTGCCGTAGATTATAGCATCCACCAGTTCACCTGGGAAGGACCGGAGGTTACCACAGCCTTTGACACGCCCGATCCGTTTGAAACCAAGCGCGTCCCATATCCTGCAGGAAGCAACATTCGTCTCATACACAAGGTTGAAGACAGAGTATGTGTATCCCTAGCATGTTTAGAAACAGCCACAGAGCCCCACGGGCAAACTTACAAGTTTAGGGGCCCACTCTAGATATGTCTCGCCCATCAAACGTCCCACACCTCTATTACGTGCGCCATCCGTGACCAGAAACCCGCCATTGCAGACATGACTCGACCTACCGGGGTAATTGGGTTTGATATAGAAACTCCCTAGGCATTCCTTCTCCCAATCATGCCCTCTCCTTGCCATCTGGTGTAGCTCTTCTATTCCGGAGATATCTCCCAGCACCATGATTGCGCCGAAGACCCCAAACCAGTATGGCCCAAAAGCTTCCAGTGACAGCGGGTCTGTCATGGGGTATGTGTCGCCCTTTTCAATCTCGCGGTTCAGCTGCACCAACAGGTATGCAAGTAGTGTAATTGGGACTTGGTTCGGCGAGGAGAAAGGTATGATGGTCGCAATCGTTACCCGGTCGCGAAGAGTGACCTGCCGCGGTGCAATGCCTAAGGGAAGGCCACCGCCCGGCGGCAAGCCTTCTGCTGTACGGTATATGACCGGGGCCGTGGGGTCTTCCAGCATGGCTGGCATCGCGAACGGTGGAACAGATCTGTGTGTCGCTACCTATGAGCAGCTACGGATGTTAGTTGACAGCAACGGAATTGAGATGATCAAAATGGAGGGCGGTAAGAGACATGCCCGAGCATGCACCTAAGTGCCCTGCGCACAATGGACCCCTTACACAGGGCATTGACATGGTCTATCGCGAGCGAGGTGAGGGTGCTGGAGTATGGGACTCACCTTAAAATACCTATGGGAGCTCAGCGGCGTGGTTCTGATACTGGTCGTGTAGCTTGAAGACTGGGCTCGGGCATCGGCTGGCTTGACTCGCCTGAGATTGGCTTACTCATAGATCCAACCAATCAGCGGTCTGCTTGAGGGCTCGCGGCTCCCCTCACACATGGGTTCTCCCTGTGAATGTGGTCAGAGGTCTTAGATTTATGCTTCATGGGGAATTAAATTTCGAGATGATCTGTATGGCTTTTGACAAACTACGGTGCTATCAATTTAGCGTCACCTAGTCACATTGAAGAGAGTGATAGACAACAAAACATATCTATATCCTTGACACCGCCACCTTTACTCGTAAAGCTGTGTATACTACACCTTCAACTTAGTGCATTCCGCATGTGATCAATCTGGTCTCTGTCGGTCAGCTTTAATCTACATACGTGATATTGCCGTGGCTTATTCAGTCATAGCTTCGAAAGTTCGGGCTGGGGAATGACTGAAGGTTCTTGGAATAGAAATTGTGTGGCAGCTATTGTATTCGACTACTCTGAATGTGATCTTCCAGTAAATCCTCCTTGGCACTTTCATCACGTCTTACGAACTAAGCAATCATTGCGACAATAACACGGTATGAACAAAGCTCATACCGGACTCGAATGAACCACGAGAGTCTATTGTGGCTCAAAGATCTGCCAGACTCATATATGTATTCGTTTTGTGAGTATATAGTAGTTATTAGTCTGTGCTGCAAGCACATAAGAAGACCGAGTACTCCAAGTCCCCTCTCCCGAGACGCCATGCACCATCAGAGTTTTGTACACACAGTGACCTTTCTCTAGATCCCCCGAATCCAACCTTCCGCTAGTGGATGTATATAGCTGGTGTATAGCTAGTATATAGCTAGTATATAGCTAGTATGTAGTCTTGTGTCCAGCTACCTTTCGAACCAAATTGACAACCTTGTCTGGCTGGCTGATCATCGGGGTATGCCCAGCTTTAAACGTCTCCACCTCAAACTTTGCCCCGGGTTGTTTGATAAATGTCTGTGCCCAGGCTGGCGGAATAGAGTTATCGATTTCGCCAATCACATAGACGACTCTGAAATCACCAGTGTAAGGAATGTAAGTGGCGTTTGCAGCTATAGCATCGAAGCTCGAAAAGTCGAGCAAACTTGCCCACTTTTTGGCCTCCGATTCAGAAAGATCGTTATAAAAGGCTTTCTCTGGGGGCAGGTCCCGGTCACCGTCGGAGTAAATCTTGCCACTGTCGGTAAAGCGGAAGAATTTTGGAGCAACATCGCGAATGTCGGGCTTCGTCTCCGGATGTTCGACCTCACTGATATAGGGAATGTAGCCAGAGAGAAAGATGAGGCCTTTGACTGAGCCTCGACGGTCCGAAGCGCGAGGCCAAAGTTTGTCTATGAAGTTGCCAACGTACGAACGAGAGGCTCGAGGTCTTTGCTTGTAACCCTTGACCGCCTCTCCAATGACTGTTGCCCCATAGCTGTTGCCGACCAAAATGACGTCTCTGCCATTATTAATCTCCTTCTCAAGGATCAATTTTACTGCGTCGATATCAGGTTGACGATCGACAAGCTTGCCGACAGAAGGAAGGTCGACAGCATATGGGTGATAGTGTTCTTTCTCAAGTAGAGAGACAACTTTGTCGTACACAACGGCTTTGTGAAAGGCGCCAGGGACCAGAATTACCGCAGGAAGGTCACCGTGCGTGGTGGCTGCTGCCACCGCCGCTGAAGGAAAGATGGACCACAAGGTTGCTGCCATTTGCATAGAGCCTGGAGGCGTAAAGGTTGTAGACAGCAGGATCGAGAACAAAAGAATCGCCCACATTTTGAATGCTTGCAAAAGTGTGTATGGGAGGAAGGATGGCACAGAATTGGGTACCAAGTGAGTGGGTAAGAGGCAAAGTCGGTGCTTTTTGGTGTTGGAAACAAAGCAGTGATTGATCCATGTACCTTCATGATGAGCACGCCAACTACTTACGATTCCTTCGACCGATTAGGCAATGGTGGTGGGGTGGCTGAAGCGGCGCTGCCAGTAATGTTCCTCCCCATTTCCCGGTTTTCTACTCACCGACCACGTGCGGTGAGTGCCTATAGTTCGGTTTTCGGACATGTTCGCCCGGCATATTCTGGTCGTTGGTGATAGGCGAGGCCCAGCCGTCTATCCATCGTGACGAGGCTCTACTGGTTACCTGGATATCGAAAGTTAGTCCGTTGGGAGCCGTGCTTACGGGGCAAACGGTAGTCATACCTATTTCTGAGGAATTTCGTTCGCCTGATCGTGGCTACCCTGGACATCATGACCGCAATCTGGCATTAGGTCCCGTTGTGCAACATGAAATCGTTAGGAAGCCTGCGCGGAGAAGAGCGGCACAGAACAAAAAGCAAAAAGCTGACCATGCGCGCGAGCATCGCCGCAGCGGCGCTAGTGTAAGTGTCTCAAGTCCGAACACTGGCAATGTACCAATGAGATGGTGTGAATTGGGTATAAAATACAAATGTTAATGGTTCAGTAAAAGATAGTGGTCAGCGGCTTGGATAGTACAAAGACTCAAGGAGGGTCCGCCGACGCCATGAAAAAGAACAAAGAATCTCAGGAGAAAAGGACTTTTCCTTGAATATACAGCGAAAGAACAGCACATCTGGTGCTCTTGAAAGAAAGAAGAAACAACCTTGGCCGTAGTGAGAAGTTAAAAGTACAATGAAAAGCCATCTGTCTGTATCACAAACCCATACGTCGTAATACTTCTTGACTTTCAGTTTCGTCAAGTTCATTGCCGTGGATCGTGATTCGCCCTTCTTCAACCTGAACAAGGTCGGGTTTGACTAGGCCATCATGTAAGTGCTTCAAAAAGTCAAGAAGGCTATTTTCAAAGTCTGGGTACGGAAACCGGCCCTGAGCACCTTCCATTGCTTGAAGGTATGAAGTTGACGATCCTTCTTCCGGAAGAAGCTGCAATTGGAATTAGCAAAGTAATGTGGGTCATTGTAATTGTCAGACTTACTTCGTCAATGTATTGGCGTTTAGCTCGCGCCCATCCATGAACTTGCTCGTGTGAATTTGCTTCATCACAAAACAGCTTACGCATTGCTTGGATGTGAGGGCTTTCGTCGTCCGCTGACTCAAATCCCGGGCAGCCAAATGCAAATATTGTGTTGAACGGCTCCGTCCCGAATGCTCCATTGCGGAGGTACTCATCAACTACCGCCTGAAGCATGAATTGACCGGCCAGGTGTTGCCATTCCTGAGAGGGCAGCCACCCATCCTCCAAGCTGACTCGCGCCGCTGTAAGCTCGACAAAGAGGGGTAGAAGACAATGCAAGGATGGGGTCCCCTCCAGGTCTGTTACCCACCTCCTCCTATCGTGAGGCATGTCTAGTGCAGAAGCAAGCTCGTGCCGGTTTTCGGCAAGTGTACCGTCTGCAAGCGGGAACTCGTTTTGAGTGTCAAACGCGGTTCGCAATGCCGGAGAGCGCGAGGTGCGCTGCCGCCAGAAAGAGCCTCGACTCCTGTTTTGAGCTCGAATCTCGTTCAGTGAGCCCTCATTCGTCCAGGTCTTGTCATGATTCAAACGATGTGTGAACAGGAGGACAAACTGCAGCAGGCGGCAGCGGAAGGCGGTTTGGTTGTTGAGACGTCGACCGTCATATTTGTGTTTGAGGAGAGTTCTCCACTCTGAAAACGAAAATTAGCAAACACGCCTAGACGATTTGAGGAGACAGTCACATGTGGCTGTTTGGGGTGGCTTAGGAAGACCTACCAGCAGTCATTGTAACCAAGGCGCTAGGGACATCGGATTGATACGGGTCGGCGCTTTCTCTCCACTCAAAGACAAGTTCCGTAGCCTTGAAAGCCAGAAAGTCCAGGATTGTCATATCAACATCAAATTGGTCCTCCTCTTCGGTCTCCATACGGCGTGTGAGTGTGAAGAGCCCTTCAAGAGGGTCGCCCTCTTTGGTCTGCCGTTGCCTTATAGAATGGGCCAGCTCGCCCTCCAAGTCACGCATATCTGGGTCGTTCAGGTATGCCATGGGAGAATCGAAAGGCCAATGGAAGAAAAAGAGGGCAAGGGAGCGTAGAGAATTGAAACGACAAGACAAGACGGGATGGACCGAGCAAAGAAGGGCGGAATGAAGGTAACCTTATAGGCCGCGCGGTTCGAATTGCATCTGGAGGGCCTAGAGAGACGAAGGTAGAAAGACAATATGTGATAGTGTTGCATCAGGTATGCATATCATGCACTGGCAGGACTATAACCCACCCTGCCGTGAAATGGTGTAAGCGGAACCGAAGCCTAGGGCTAGATACCCCTGGAGGAGAAGATCAAACTGATGGAGTCTCCAAGAGGAGCTCAATGCGCCATGCCCCCCACCTTTTGTCCCGAAGACAGCTGCGGGCCCAGACGCAAGGATAGAAGGTTGTAGCGGGCCGGGAGAGGCGCATTTGCACCGGTGGCTGTGGTTGACACGGCGAGCGTTGGGGGATTTCTGGCCATGGGGGACTCATGTCCAGATGTTCCAGAGGTTGAGGACAGGCACGACGGGCACGACGGGCTGCAGCTGTGAACCATGCCCAAAGTAGATGAGAGATCTGATAAAAGGTAGAGCACAGATCAGTGAAAGGCTCAAGTCACCCTCAACTCGCTCGGCGGCTCGGGCTCGGGACCATGCAGAGGCGATCTCCACCAGCACCAGCGACATGGCAAACGACCTTACCTGAGCAAGACTCCGACCACCCCGCGTGCCCTCCGCACACCTCTCGTCCTCTACCCACCACCACCACCACCACCAATTCCCCCCGTGGAAACATGTTACCTCCAGTAAGGGGTTATCTGAGCCGATATGCTGCTGTCTAAGAAGCCCGCCATCCTCCTTTCGTCCTATACCGGCCTCCCGTCGTTTTGTTATACCCACTCGCAGTCCAGTGCGTCATGCCGCCCGTACCCACACCTACCACCACCACCACCACCATCACCGCCTGCACACTCTCGACCCTACGCCCAGCACGCCTCACACCCGTCCTCACACACGCAATCGCATTACGAAGGTGCCGACCTCAGCTGGCCTGACCCCGTCCATCCCCACAAAACTCCTACACCCTACCAGATCCTAGCCACCCGTAAAGGCGATGTCTACTCGAAACACCGATTCTACGCTCTCGCAAAGCTGTACCACCCAGACCGATGCCACCCAACCTCCCCAGTAGCCCATCTTCCACATGCCGTCCGCCTCGAGCGCTATCGGCTGCTTGTCGCGGCTCACACAATTCTTTGTGACGACTCAAAGCGCAGAGCTTACGACGCCTGGGGCTCCGGCTGGGACGGCCATCACCAAAAGCCCTCATTCGACGCCTCACATACATGGACAGCTTCGAGGTCGCAGTGGGCCTCGGGTAACGATCCTATAAACAACGCTACATGGGAGGACTGGGAGCGTTGGTACGAGCGGGAGTACCAGAAGGACCAAAACGAGGCCCCACGTGCCGTCTACATGTCAAATTTTGGTTTCATGTCTTTGGTATTTGCCCTCGTGACACTGGGCGGTATCATGCAAGGCACCCGTGCAAACATGCTTTCGTCGTCAGTCATGGAGCACCGGGACAAGATACACAAGGAGACCAGCATGGAATTGGCGCGCTCAAAGCGGGCGACCATGACGGGGGATCGTAACGAAAGGATAAGAACGTTTCTGGAGCATAGAGAGGCTACGATTACCGGGGAGGAGTCATATCATCGCCTAATACCCCACCCAGAAACGTGTTCACCCGATTCTGTGAGAAAACAGTAGGAGTACTAAGAGCCGCATTCGCATTTCACGTTGGGATTCTGCCCTTACAATGATCAATGATCGTCATATCAGCATTATGGTTCAGTACAGTTCTGGCCATCCGTTCTTGTGTATTATAGCCCGGGGTCCTGTACATATTAAGCCTGCACTGAACGCTTTACGCTTGGACGCGGCGGCAGCAGCGTGGCCGCGCTCAGACGCCGTCTCCACCCATAATACCGTAAATATATAACCTTCAACATTAAAAAGCTACACAACATCTACTAGTTTTTGGAATGCTCACAGCTCCTCACACCCTTACCCTTCTTATACAAATATGCGCTTCCATCCCCCCAATTGCGCAATTAGACATACATATTTCCAGAAGACTGGGCATTTGTCACGAGTCTTGCAGCAAGCTGGAGCAAGAAGAATGTTCTATAGCATGAATGCAATAACCCTAGAAGCTTTTCTGACGGTACGTACCTGAGGCACCCGCGCACATCCAACCAGGCACCCCGAACCCCCAGCCCAGGCACATCCATCGGGTTGCGGCATTCTTTTCGAGAAGTTTTTAATACACAAGTAGTCTGCGGGCCATCTATGCAGGTACAATCACATTCAGAAAGAGATGCGTCTTGTGCCTGTGCCTGGGTCTGGGGGCAGGTTTTTTTGGCGTGCCCATGCGAGCCATGCGCTGTGATGATGCTTCCTGCAGCACGCAGCACCCGAGCAAGTAGATCATGTCATGGTAGGTACGGTACATATGTACATGCCGAAATCGTATCGCAATCGTATCGTGTCCTCAGACTCGGGCCAGAGTTGTAAAAAATCCTGGACTTTGTTATGCTCCTGAGATCGTTAAGCGCTAATCTCAAGGTGTCCCCGTTAGCCATTGATGAAGGTTTTTTAAATTATTCTGAATTATTGATGATGATGATGCGCTAGTCTATACGTATTGATTCTATCCTGGGCTGAATTGCCTTTTGATGGCCTAGTACTTAAGTTGAATAGACGGAGCGGTCGAGCCAAGTACCTAGGCATGTAAACAAAGTATAGAGGATTTTTCTACAAGATGTATAACTATTCTTCGCAAAATTTAGAAATTCTCCGCCGAATATCGCGTTCGATCGATAACCACGGAGAATTATTCGAATTGTTGTTGCGGATTAAACTCTCCAGCTGTTCTGGAATCAAAATCAGGCCTGCAATCGTCGCATCTCCGACCGAAGGTCATTGACTTAATCCTGCGAGCGAGATGATGGAATGGTAGATAGGTACTTAATCATCACGATCGATGCGAAAGACAGATTCCGACAAGCGGCCTATTGTCCAAAAAGTGCGACAACATCGACACCCTGTCTTCATTACAAACTGATGAGGAATCTCCACCAGCGAGTGAGCGCATATACATTCGCCAGCTTGAAAGTTTCATCAAATGGCGCAGCTTCCTACAAGCGAAAAGGCAAGGCAAGGCAAGGCAAAGGCAAGTGCACCCGAAGAGGAATATGTGTTCACTAAGTAATTCATGGCACCAACACCAATTGAATGGTCCCCGTCCCCCAATAAAAAAAGGTCAATAAGAATGAGTGAGTCGCGCACGCCCTCAGATTTTAAAATTCGTGACACAGATAGTTTCTTGTGCGACTCTCAGTAACCCCTGCAAGAAGCGAGACAAGTGCAAACAACCCAACGACTTTTGGAACCCTCCAACCCCCCTGGCCTGGCCTGGCGCCCTTTCAAACCATATCAAACCTGCATTATAACCCCCGACCCCGACCCACCCGTAAGTAATCTCCATCAGCAGCGAAAGAGGGACAAGAGGATATTTCCCAGCAATCAGACACCGCCGGCTCGTGGCTCCGCCCAAAAAACTGACGCGTGCGAGGGTGCGCAAGGGAAACTTGGGTTGGGCGGTGATGATCCGCTCGGATGCCCTACTAATGCCGCGCCTGCGCATCTTTCTCTATGCGGTGTCTGTTACCTGGGAGCAACCGACTAACTACATGTTGCTACTTGTCATTGGGGAACCCATCCCTCAGATTTGCGTACTGCGAGTCCGGGTAAGATAGCCAATTCTGCTTGCGCTCCAGCTTGCCGCCATCATAACCCCCGAGTTCTCTAACAACCTGTTACACGAGTCAATGGCATGTTCGATGCTGCGCAAAAGTGCTTTTCCCATGATGGTCTATGTCTTTCTCTTGCCCGCCGTGTCTGACAATGTAGTACAAAGACGTGGTACGGAAACATTGAACTTACATTGGTGATGATGCTGCCCGCTCCCTCCTTGTCTCCGCTAAGCTCCCACCACATGGCTCCGCCGAGATGGTTCTGTTTGATATACGTCGCTTTGCGCTTGGCCATTTCGACAGTGTCGTACGAGATCAGGGTCTTGGTGTTCGCATCGTATGAATAGCTTGCTCCTGCTTCTTCGTCAATGTGCTCGGTTGCACCGGGTTTGGGCAGCACTTTGTAGTCCCAGATCCCATTTTCCCAGGACCCCTCGCCTACACCATTGAAGGGCTGCCCGAATCCTCCCGTGCTCGTAAAGGCTCGGCCGTAAAGTGGCATGCCCAATACGAGCTTGTCGGCCGCAACCCCGCCGGAAACGTAATCATGTATGACGGTTTGGATATTGAACGGAGTGCATGAAGGGGAGGACGACGACTTGAACAGGTTGGCTTGATGGCCGGAGACCTGATCCCAGGCGCCAGCAAAATCGTAACCCTGGGTAGAGTAAGCTCCACATACTAATTTTGGAACAGTGTCACTAGAACTTACCATGATGTTCACAAAGTCCAAAGCTCCCCCTAGACGATCAAGTGGGAGGTTCTGGTAGTTTGACTTTCCGGCTGGGGCAGCGATTGAAAGTACAAAGTGGGGTTTCCGGCCGCCGTGGGCGATCTTGTCGGCATAAGCGTCCATTGCTTTGCGAATCTCTTGAAGTAATAAGAGAAGTTGCTCTCCTTGCCCAGGATTTGAAGGATACTCCCAATCGATATCGATTCCGTCAAATCCAAGATCTTTGATCAAGTGAACGCAGCTGTCCGCAAATCGCTTTCGTCCTTCTGGCGTGCCAGCTGGGCCATCGAAATGCTTTTGCGTGTTGGTATAGGTCCAGCCGCCAATAGACAGTAGCACTTTCAGATTGCGATTCCTCCTTTTGGCAAGATTCAGTTGCTTCAATGATCCATAGACATTCTTGCCAACATCATTCCATGAGTCGCCGTCATAGTGCTTTTCAATGTCGGACCAAGTGTCGGTCAAGACCACCGTACCATCATCACGGTTGTCCGCAAAGGCGTACAGAATGTGGGTCAATTTGTCCACGGGGACCTTGTCAGGCGTGTACCCCCTTCCATAAATTCCCTGCGATATGTTAGCACATCAAAATCTTAGAAACGACCCGCTATCATAATAACGCGCTATAGGCGTACTTAGTAGCCCGGGGAGCTTTTGATATATCCTAACTTACCCAATTAGTAAAGTATGCCACGGACCTATAACCGTCACCTCCACCCATGTTCGCGATTGGATCTGGTTTGTTTTGAGGATGCTGTTGTGGGGGAAATTGAGGTGTTTTCGGAGGATTTAACGGAGGCTTGTGGGGGTTTTCTGTCGACTTTGATGGTATTACAAGAGGTGTATCTGTACTAGGGTCAAAGTAAGGTGGAGCCACAGGTGCCGTCGTTGGAGGCGGCTTTCCGAAGGGCTTTGAGTGTCTTGTAGGGGTGATTCCCTTATAAGGCTCAGAAAGGGATGTAGGTTCTTCTGTTTGAGAATTCGCAAAGTAGTTCTTGTATGAAGGTCAGCAAAGTCCTTATGACGGAGTATTTGATGCTCCAAAATTATTTATGCGGAGTTGGTGAGGCGTAAGCACAGCCACAGGCAGCATACGTCACGCCAACGCAGCGCAGTGCAGAGGCAATGCAAGCTCGCAAGCCCATGGCGACTGTGAGAGGATAAGGAGGGCCGGGAAACCTGGCATTGATCGTCTCTCGCACATGGGAGAGTTGGAGCATGTTTTTCTTAGCCATACAAGCGATGTGGCAAGCTGAACAAACAGGTTCTCCAAGGCCAGGGCCAGGGCCAGCACCAGCACCAGCACCAACGCCACATCCACTGACTGTTATGAACGGCGGCAAGATATCCACATCATATCCCGTTTCATGCAACACCCTTCTTCAACCAGTCTCTTTCTTAGGGCAGATACGTCGAGCCTCGGGAACAAGATCCCCGGGCTTCCGTGTTGGCCTTCGTCTTGATATTGTGTATATGCTGTGCTGAGAGAAGAATAGAACACCGTCTTACCAGTTGCTCGGATATCCAGTTAAGCTGAGCCTGTATTTGTTGGATCTGCTGTCGTAGCTTGCAGTACAAATTGCATCGGGTTGGCTCGTTCGCGTCGAGCCTGGCAACGGCAGGGTGTGAAAGGGTGACAAAGACGAGGCATATCGATAGCAGGCTCCATTGCACTTTCTTGAAGTAACACCAGTCAGCATCAACCATGTGTGCTCCACCACAAACTCACCATCTGCATCTTTCCGCAATCTGCTCCTCAGCCCTCTATCGTGCTTTGAACGGGGCCGAAGAAAACTTTTGAAGGCCCTTCATGCCACGCCATGCCTTGCAAACAATTGCATTTTACAAACCCCTTACTCTATCATGTCGCTATTGCCGGCATCCCTTCAGTGGCACTGCTCGCTCGCGTGCGCTTCTGTTGATGCACATACCAGTCGTCGTCATTCTTTTTTAGCAACGTTCTAGCCTCAGGAGGCTCCTCTAGTTCGGCTTCAAAGTTCTCGAACCATCCTGTCCACTATCCCAGCTAGGTGGCGCAATAAAATCAACGTTGGAAAAGAAGGGAGATTGTTGCTAACTGGGCAACATACCATGGAAAGTTATGTTCTGAAGCCCCCTTGCTGGAATCCCAGAAAACTAGAGTTTAAGCCACCTGTGCCACACAAGAGGTGCATACACACCATGACTTTGGTTCCCCGGTAAACGACCATTGCCGCTGTCAAGGCATTTTATGCAGGAGCCACAGTGAGAAAGTTTTGAGGTCCAGTAGTATTCTCTGTTACTCACAGCTCTTCGTGTACACCATAAGCCCAAACGGTAAAGACAGTCGGGAGTCTGCACCAATGAGATGCCCTGCACGTATCCAGGCTGCGGCCTGCAGAGTCGGCCCCCAGTCGAAACCCTTCTGACCCGTTACGCCTCCACCTTGGGCTACTTGAACACCTGAGCCAGGCATGCATACGTCTCCTAGAGTTATCGTCAACCCAGTCCAAGAGATGCGAAATCATGGAACCAATAGGCTGTGCCGCCAGCCTCATCACACTTGTGTCCCTAACACACAGGATCAGTATCCTGTGCCTGGACCTTCATTCACAAGTCAAAAATGCAAAGCAAGAGATAGCACAGGTCACTGATGAAGTCAATGCTCTTCGGGCGGTCCTTGAAGGCCTCGCTCGTCTTAGCTCAGGCAAAGAGCATCTTAGTCTTCCTAGCAGATCTACTTTCGACATAATCGGAAAATCAGATGGGCCACTTTCGCAGTGCAGCGTTGAACTACTTGGACTCGAGGAGGACTTGCGCAAGATTTCCACACCTGGCAACAAGTTTGATATGAAGTCAATGTCTTGGATCTGGAAACAAAAGGACGTAGCTCGCCGACTTGAGCGCATCACTAGACTAAAGGAAACCCTTCAACTTGCTCTTACAATAGATCAAAGGTAAATCATCGTCCGCAGTTCGATACTCTATGACTGCTGACTTGTATTGATGCTAGTGTCGCTATGCTTGAGTCGCGTACTCAAACCATGTCACTTCAATCTGCGGTAGAAGAAGCAGACACAGGTCGGCTTATACAGCCAATTCTCCATCCTCAACACTGACCATCTATAGAGAAAAAGCTTCGCAGCGTTATCGACTGGCTGGGAGCCCCATTCCCCTCATCTATACTTAATGATGCACAGAAGATGCGAACACCGGCCACTGGAGATTGGTTCCTTAAAGGTCCACGGTTCCGACAGTGGATGCTTTCACCATCTTCCCTTCTCTGGCTTCACGGTATCCCTGGGTGTGGGAAAACAGTGCTATGCTCTGCGATAATCGAGGAATTGTCTGAACTCAGCCGCTCTAAGGATGACACTCGAGTTCTGTTCTACTTCTTCGAGTTCACGGCCAAAGACAAATCCATTGTGAACATGTTCCTTCGCTCCTTGCTTTCGCAGATTTTAGTGCAGAGACGAAAGATTTCCGAACCGATACAAGCTCTCTACGCGCGGAATCATGATGGATTTCAGCAACCGGGTGAAAGGCTATTACTGGAGACCCTCCATCAAGTCGTGAAAGGCCATGAACACTTTTACTTAGCAATTGATGCACTCGACGAATGCAGCGAGCGTTCTGATCTTCTGGCCGCAATCGAAGAGATTGTGGATTGGAATCTAGACAATTTCCACCTAGTGGTGACCAGTCGCAAGGAGAAGGACATTGAAGATGTTTTCTCATCAATGCTACACCAAAGCATCGACATTGAGGCGAATATACATCGAGACATTCGGCAACATGTCCGAGAAACTATATCGAAAGATCCTCGTCTGAAAAAGTGGCCGGAAACCGTTCAAATGGAAATAATTTCCCGGGTCTCCGAGAAAGCTGGGACGATGTTTCGTTGGGCGAGCTGTCAGCTTGAAACACTGCGCAAATGTCTTACTCTGAAGGACTTGCGCGGAGCGTTAGATTCCCTACCGTCAACTTTAGATGAGACTTACTTGAGGGTGCTCGACTCCATCGATCCATCATTACAAAGAAAAGCCACGAAGGTATTGTCGTGGCTTTCTTTTGCATACAAATATCCGACCTTGAACGAAATGGCTGAAGCGTTAGCGGTGGATCTTGATACACTACAATACGACATCACCGAGAAGATTCAAGACCCAGAGGATATTTTGTCAATTTGCGGTAGCCTAGTTACTCGAACCGGAGGTCTCAGTGGCACTATTAAACTGTCACATGCCTCAGTCTGGGACTACCTGGTCTCAGATCGGATTGTTTCTAGCAAACACTCAAGTTATCACATAGAGGGGAAAAGGGCAGATACCGACATCGCTAAAACGTGCCTCATTCATCTACGACACTACAACCACCAAGGTAACGTAGGTTCTTGGAAAGGCCCCCCCACTCTCACGCAATACGCCTTGACGTTCTGGCCTGCACACTTCAATCGAGCAGGACAACCAGCAGATTTACTTCCACTTATACTTGACCTATGGGATAGACCGGGATCGGACTATCTCCGTTGGGCATGGTTCAGTGGGATAACTCCAGACGGACATTACAAGGAATGGCCAATAGACCAGCCAGTTGAGAGGTTAAATTACCTGCTTTACAATGCAGCTCTCGTCGGAAGTGCTCCTTTGGTAGATGAAATGTTAAGTCGTGGTGCGAACATCAATGCCATAGGCGGCCATTTGGGCAATGCCCTTACAATTGCCGCATACATGGGGGATTTAGACATTATCAAACTCCTGGTTGAAAGAGGCGCAAATATAAACACCGAGTTCGGCGTCGGCGGCACTGCGCTTAAGTTTGCTGCGGCATGGAATTGGGTCGAGGTTGTTTCCTATCTGGTATCAAACGGGGCGAATGTCAACGCACGAGGAAAGCCTGGGGGCTGCTCAACACCTCTTGTTGCTACACTCGAGAGCGAAGTGGAGGGGGAGAGAACAGCAAAGATATTATTAGAAGCGGGAGCTGACCCAAATCTTTATGAGAATTGGGTCCAGGCACCGCTGTGCATTGCTGCTAACCGTGGGTCTCTAGACCTAACATCCCTCATTCTTGAGTATGGGGGTGATGCTAATGCTAACGGTGCCGCCGGCCTGCAATGTGCTCTCATGAATGGCTTCCTAGACGTCGCCGATCTTTTGATCGATCACGGCGCCGATATTTACGCCTTCGGAGGACCTGTCACGAGCACAATCGCAGCTGCTGTAGAAGGCGGTCCAGGCGCGCTACGATTACTTGTAGAAAAGCACGGGTATAAGATCAGTACGGTCGACAAAGAGGAACGGACTGCACTTCACCTGGCCGCATTTGGTGGAACGGTAGACTCTATTCATTACTTGCTGGAACTAGGCATGGATGTGAATCAAAAAGATGCTCGAGGTTGGAATGCGGTGCACTACGCTTGTCTACCCAGCACAGCGGAGCATTTGAAAGTCATTCTCCCTCGATGGATACCGGATGTACAAGAGGAAGAAAATCTATGGACCCCACTTCATCTAGCAAGCCGATTCAATGGGCCTAGAGCACTAAGCATGCTCCTACAAGCGGGCCTGAAGCCAGATATCGTCACTACAGTAGAGCCAAAATGCGCTTGGACTCCGTATGATGTTGCTCTTGCTCATGGCAACCACCGCATTCTTGGGGATTCTGATTTGGTTGAGAGGCTTGGCCATGATGGAGGAAATCTACAGGACCCAAAGTCAATATTCCAGGAGACTGAATATCGAGTTTGTGATGGCTGTGACGTTTCTAATAAAGTAAGTTTTTACTTCTATCTACGTATCATTCTTAGCCGTGGGGAGAGCTTGGCCTATCCAACACTACCACTGCTAATGACCCAATCTGCAAGTCATGGAAATAAGGGAGCTCTTGGGGTCTACCGAGAGAAGTATTCCCTTGCCCACAGCGTCAGGCACACTCTTCTACTCACAACCTATTTCCAGCCATCTCTCTTACTCCTGACCACATACCATCCTCAAACCCATTCGCAAATTTCCATTAACCTAAACTCCAGTTAAACAAAATCATCGGCCCAATCTTCCACTGCAAAATCTGCCCCGACTTCGACTACTGCTTCATGTGCAAACACACAGCGCATTTAACGCACCCTGAGCATGACGAATGGGAGCTATTTGACAGTGATCACACCGAATACAGAGATGTACTGGATATTGAGGTTGAAGGCGAGGATGATATGGTGGGTAAGGTGGAGAGTGAGGAAGATGGGGATAGTGTTACCATTGTTGAGGGGGTGGAGGGGGAGATGGATTGGGATTGATGAATGTCAACTCTGGGTATTGGGGGTTTGTGATGGTGCCACTCATTATCTAGACTATCGATGAGTGGGATAGAGTGATAAATCGTTCTGTCGAGATGAGGCCTATGGAATTTGAATGTGTTGCTCATCTAGACCATAGTCTATCCTGTTAGTGATTGACTGTTAAACAAAAGGCGTTCTATCCCCCCCTACGTAGCGAAAAACCCCCTGTGCCGAAAAATAACAGGGGTACTTACGCTTTAAGCATAATAAACTCTACCCACACGTTCATTTACGCTTATTTTATTTGTGAAGTGTATAGTATAGGTACTTACCAGCACTTTATGCCTCATTCAGTAATAAAAATACACGCATCTTCCCATTTTTGCGGCTTTCTAAACACGACTCCTTCTTAAACGGGATGAACGTGATTCGCTCGTACAGCTTTACGGTTGGACCTTAATCTTCCATAATAGAGAATAATCTGTTTCTTATTAGCCTTAGTGTCTTACTACAGAAGACAGGCATCATATCGGCCTCGTAGCTGCTGTAGCACGGGAAACATGCAACATCGCCACCCTTGATAGGTACATCCAGACCTGATGCAGCCTCCGCTCGCTCACGTGTGAATTAAAACTCGTAATTTATACATGTCATCCGCTAGTGACTATCCTTGTGACTTTATGGCTTGTGGCTGTGCTCGATCTGCCAGCGAATATGGGTGACCCTCACTATTATTATCATCCGAATGGGAAAGTTATGGGTAGGAAGAATGTCACGTGATGTACCGAGCGGGCGAGGCAAAAGACAAACTTCGCGACACGACAACAGCACTACGGTTCAAGAAGGCTTTGGCTTTAGTGGGTGCCAATTCTGCTGGAGTGCAATAATTTAATCCAAACCACAAATGCATATTGACGTGGCACTTACGGTGTCAGCTGTGTTGAACAGCCCACCAGGCTGAAGCCCACCAGGCTGAATTACTTGCCATAACTCTATCTCGTTCCACTCCCCTCTCTCTATTTCTCTTCTCATAGCTCTGTACAGGTCATCTTATTTACATTAACGGGATCTGGACCCTCCGCTCATTGCAAAGGCCCGAGCACTTTGCGCAAGGCTATTGAACTAGGCCAAGAATCACCCACGGTGAACTTCTAATGTCCTGAAGCATGTCTAACCAGAACACAAACTACAGCGTCGGCTGGATTTGCGCCATCGAGCCCGAGTACCTTGCCGCAGAGCTCTGTCTTGACGAAACGCACCCTCCCCTAACATGCCGCCTTTCGCCGAACGACACCAACATATACGTTTGCGGCAAGATCAATGACCACAATGTCGTCGTCGCCTGCTTGCCAAGTGGGTCGTACGGCACGGTATCCGCAGCAAACGTCGCTACGAATATGCTGCGGAGCTTCCCCAACGTTAGAATCGGCTTGATGGTCGGCATCGGTGGCGGTGCCCCAACTCCTGACAAAGATATTCGGTTAGGCGATATTGTGGTTAGTTCCCCTGAAGATGGACAAGGCGGCGTGTTCCAGTACGACTTTGGCAGAAGAATACAAAATCAGGACTTCCAGAAGACAGGGTTTGTAAATCGGCCGCCAACGATCCTGCTAAACGGGGTGATGAAACTCAGGGTCGACTATAAGAGGAGACCTGGCAGCCTCGAAAAGGCCATTGACCACATTCTCGAAAAAGAGGAGGAAGAGGTACGGGAGGAACTCGGCCGGCCAGACGCGAATAGCGACATTCTGTACCGAAGCGATTTCGTCCATCCTGAAAATGATAAAAAGGCTTGCATAGAAGTATGTGGCCTAGACCCTACGAACTTAGCACCTCCACGGATAGAACGTAAACGGCCGCGGAGTCCGGTGGTCCACTATGGTTTGATTTCTTCGGGAAACCAGTTAATGAAAGATGCTTTATATCGAGATGAACTTGCAGAGAAATGGAACGTTCTCTGTTTCGAGATGGAGGCAGCAGGGTTAATGAATGACTTCCCTTGTTTAGTTATTCGTGGCATAAGCGACTACTCAGACTCCCATAAGAACAAGGAGTGGCAAGGATATGCAGCAATGGCGGCAGCTGCATATGCCAAAGACCTTCTTTGTCGAATTCCTCCTAGTCAGGTGGAGGCTGAGAAGAAGATCCATGATATTCTTTCTTCTGGTTAGTCTATTAGACAATAAAGCTTCATGTTATTACCGAATTCTAAAAGCTTATACTAATTTACGGATGTAGTAAAAGAAACCGAATCAATCGTAAAAGATATCTCCCAAGATCGAAAGCAACAGAATGTCTTCAAATGGCTGACTACACTGAACCCATCCTCTCGGCATCTCGAGAGTCAAAAGAGGCGTGTTAAAGGTACAGGTAGATGGATGCTTGAAGACCCGAAATTTGTCCAGTGGTCCTCTCAAACAGCAAAATGTAGGACACTATGCTGTTATGGAGCTGCAGGAGCTGGCAAAACAATTATCTCGTGAGTAGAGAGAGCCAGCCATTTATTATGCTAGCTAATAGTCTGGAATAGCTCTCTTGTTATTGACCAATTGGAAGAACGCTTGGTAGCCATGAAGTCAAGCATAGGGCTCGCATACGTGTACTGCGATTATCGTGACCAGAAAGAGCAATCGATAGAAAATATCCTTGGCGCAGTCCTGATGCAACTAGTAAGGCTTCGACCCAAAATCCTCAAGACTATTTTGAAACTATACGAAGAACGGGTCTCTCATCAGAAATCATTAAGCTTGGAAGATGCGGTCGATCTTCTGCGCGCAGTCTGTCCGCAGTTTAGTAAGGTATATGTTTGCCTAGACGCGCTTGATGAAGTAGGTGACCTGCGGGGCCTTTTAACCGCATTTCGCGACAGTCCTTCCTCTATGCAGATATTCTTGACAGGTCGCCAATATATCCAAGGTACTGTACAGGAATATTTTAAAGAGGAGAACATTATTCTCATCGAAGCTCACGAAAACGACATTCAACTATTTTGCGAACATGAGATCGGTGGAGCCAATGATCTTGAGCCCGATGCTATGGACGAGAAACTTAGAAAGGCTACTTTGAGCAAGGTTACTGAATCTGCCGAAGGAGTGTGAGTAAAGCCACACCTAGCATAACTCCCGACGCTAACAATAAACAAAAACTAGGTTTCTACTACCTACGCTACAAATCCGCGCCGTCCTCCAAGCTACAACAATCCGTGATCGTTATGAAGCTCTCAAGACGTTACCGTCAAATCTTGACGAGGCCTTTGACGGAACGATGAGTAGAATTAAGCAGCAGTCCAGCGCTCTATCTAATAAGGCTGGAAGGATTATTGCTTGGATTCATTTGGCAGAACGACCGCTTACCGTTGATGAGCTATTAATTTCCCTTTCGATAAAGGACGGCGATAAATCTCTTGACCCGAACGGCATACCTATTAGAAAGTCTCTACTAATTTGTTGTCAAGGGTTGGCTTTAATTGACCAAGAGACGTCAACTGTACGTTTAATCCACTATTCTCTCGAGGAATATCTCAGCCGTCAAGACAATATATTTGGTCACACTAAAGTGGCATGGCATAGTAAGATCGCACGTACATGTCTTACATTTCTCCAATTTCCGTCAAGGAGAGCTGAAGCCACAATAGAAGAAAGCGGTGAAACAATGACGCTTTTATTCTATGCCGCGACACAATGGGGTCACCACCTTCGAAGGGCTAATAATTCGCCGGATGCGCCCTTAAAGCTCGCCATAGAATACCTCTACAACGGATTAGCAAATAAACCCGAGCACTTGCGCCTCCTGAACCAAGCCATGTATCCGAACGAATCCGTAGGATTACCTCTTAGTGACGGCTTCCGTACTCATATCGCAGCTTTCTTTGGCAGTTCAGGAATCATGTCTTATCTAATTTCGACAGGTCAGACAAATCTTGACTCGAAGAACGAGGACGGTCGGACGCCGCTATCGTGGGCTGCAGAGAGCGGGCATGAGGCGGTCGTGAAGCTGCTGCTCGATACTGGCAAGGTGGATGTTAACTCAAAGGACTGGTATAGTCAGACGCCGCTATGGTGGGCTGTAAGGAGCGGGCATGAGGCGGTCGTGAAGCTGCTGCTCGATACTAGTAAGGTGGATGTTAACTCAAAGGACTTATATAGTCAGACGCCGCTATGGCAGGCTGCCTGGAGCGGGCATGAGGCGGTCGTGAAGCTGCTGCTCGATACTGGTAAGGTGGATGTTGACTCAAAGGACTTATATGGTCAGACGCCGCTATGGTTGGCTATAGAGAGCGGGCATGAGGCGGTCGTGAAGCTGCTGCTCGATACTAGCAAGGTGGATGTTAACTCAAAGGTCTGGTATGGTCAGACGCCGCTACTTTTG